>JAPQVW010000329.1:0-32048 GCA_028535905.1 Quercus berberidifolia | reverse complement strand
CTCATTTTTTTTAATTGTATCCTTCATTGTATTCTCATTCGAGGGTGACAGTTTTTTGTACCGATTACGTACTAACACAAGTCACACAACACAACTTTTCATGAATCGTAGGAGACAGGTTGAAATGGGAAACCCTAGTCCATCTCAATAATAAATCCGAACAAAAATAGAAATATAAAAAGTATGCCAAGTCCCGTCTAACATCATCATTATCATCATCATCATTAACCTATATTAGTCCACTGCTGGACAAAGACCTCCCTTAATGAGCGCCATAGCGACCTGTCTTTAGCTTGCTGCATCCAGTATCTACCAGCAGTCTTTCGCAGATCGTCGTCCCACCTAGCCGGAGGGCGGACACTACGTTTGCCGAGTCGTGGTCTCCACTCAAGAACACGTTTAACCCAGCGGTTGTCGGTGCTTCGTGAGATATGGCCGGCCCACGCTCGTCTAACACTTCCGCCGTAAAAAGTGTTGAGATCACTAGAAGAGCCAACTCAGCAATTTTATTACCTTCGACTATGAAGTTGGGTGTAAGTAGTTCAGGATAACTTTCAAGCAGGTAATTTGCCAAAAATTTAACTTTACACCCTGAGGAAGAAACTTTCTTCAGAGTTATTTTTTTGACTGCGGAACTTAGGGTTCCGCATGATTTCAGAATTTCCTAATAACTTACTGCTCAATTCATACATTGTATTATGTGTATCAGTCATCTAGTACCCATAACACAAGCTCAGCTTATCTTGGGCCTGAGATGATTCTGTGTGTAAAGCCTGCTTCGTTCCTAAACGTTCCTAAACATTTTTATGATCAGGGCGTGCAGTCTCGACATAGATAGCGATCGCATGGCGACCGACGTCGGTCGCAAGCTCTTACCGATCATATTTCAACGATTTTTGATTGTCTCCACAAGAATCAAAATTCAAAGAATGTTAAGCTTTTTATTTCCTTAAATACAATAGATTAACACTGAGAAAAGGTCAATTCTTCAAATTAAAATAGATCTACCATCAGAGCTATCGATTTTTATCGCAATTGTATCGAAAACAACTGTCAACTTTATGATTTCTGCGAATGTGATTGCGAGCAAATTTGAGAGCCCGATAAGTATTTAGCGATCGGTCGGTATCTTTAACTTTTTTACTTAAATTTCGGGTAGCTACAAATAAAAATGGGTTCTAGCTTCATTGTACGCACTATAAATAGGTAGGCATTTGCACGGTTTCTTAGTGTAGACTTGCGTTTAGCAAAAATATCGATACAATAAGCTAATTTTCTAATTAATAGTTAGCGATAGATACTTTACGATCGCTATGTCGAGACTGCACCCCCTGGTCTGTCAGTTGGTGAGTGAGCAATGACGAAATAGCGATACTTCTAGTGTGGATATTTTCCAAACTAAACTTATTAGAAACTAGTTATTTTAGGAGTTGGTGAACTACACCGGGTAGAGTACCTAAAATATTTTCAGATCCTAGGTTTCATTTATAACAAAGATATCGATACCTGAAAAGTGCCTTGAGTTGGATCGATAAAAATGTTCCCGGCGGCCGTCTACTCGACTTGATGGGCCACTACCATGGCCACTGGTCCATGGGGATATTTTGATTCGAGAATACGTAATTATCTGTTTTGGTTTCGGACAATTGTTACTCTAACTTATACACCGAATTAGAGTACCAATTTGCACAAAAAAAACTAAACGAAATACGCAATTGTGTATTTAGAGAATTAAAATAGGCCTCCAGGTTCATACCGTTCTGTGCAAAAAGGCTTACTACAAAATATCAGATTATCTAGAAGATAAAAAAGCTTGGGACGGGTTTTGCTCCAACTCGAAAAATAACAACTAACAGGCTAAAGGTTTCTTCGTCGCTTCTTTACTTTAGTCTACATATCGAAGCGACGGAAATCAAAAATATCACTTTATTTCCATGTCTGTTAAAATTTTAAAAATTTGACCTTTTCTAAGTGTACATTTATTGTATTTATGGAAATAAATAATTTTTGAGTTTGAGTTTGAGTTTGACCTACCGAATTTCCTACTTAAATTCGGAACAAACAGTACCTTTCATCTTAAAACCTTTGAATAGAAAGTATTATCTTTCATGAAAATAAAAAGAAGTACGTAAACGAAATACCGCTGGATCATGGCAAACTTCCATTACACCTAAACAAGGGCGGATAGAGCAACAAAGTCCTATCGTAAACAAGGCCCTCATTGGTTTTATTTGAAAAGTTTCGATTATCGCGGTTCGCTGAAACGAAACTTTCAGGTTTCAGTCACACGCAGGTAGTTTTATTTACTAGTCAATTCCAGCGACTTTGTTTTCCCGGCCTTTTTAATATATTTTGCTACTAGCTTCCCGCGGCTTCGCACAAATTCTTTGGAATAAAAAGTATATGTTATTCCACTATGTTATTCCACCTATACATATGTTATTCCAAGTCTAGATCCTTATATGTGCAAATCTTCAGCCCGATCCATTAAGTTGTTTTGGCGTTGTCTTCGGCCAAAAATCTTCACAACGGCAAACTTTTGGCTAGGCCTTATAGTTCAGGAGTTAAAGGCAAAAAACAGTTTTTATTGTATGGAAGCCAACCTTAAAATTTGAATAAGTACCCCTGTTTCACCTTGTTTCGACCCGATTTTTTTATGGTTTGTTTGTGGCGCTATTTGAAATCAACTAGTCATAAACCGATAGCTGCCAAATGTTGCCATTTTGAGTAAGAGTGCCAAAATCGAATAAATTTTATTTATCTATTTGATAGTTCTATCTTAAATACATATACATATAATGCTTCCATACAATAACAACTGTTTTTTGCCTTTAACTCCTGAACTATAAGGTCTAGCCAAAACTTTAATAGAACAAAAGATTCTTAGTTTTGGTGGAGTTATCGAATGGCGCAATCAAAATAACGAATGTCCAAAAAAAAATCCTGTCCCCTTTTTTAGCGATCGGGACCACCGTGCGCCGCCGCCTCATGTAGACGTATGCTTACCTGCTGCAGGTAAGCATATGTCCACATGAGGCACATATGTCCATCTGTAGCAGATGGACATAATAATATGCGTCTTGGGCTATGAAGAGTTAATAATAATTGGCAAGGAGATAATTGGGTTCACATGGAAGGAAGGCACTGGTTACTCGACGACCTCTCGTGACGACCTCTTTGGCGCAGCGGGCGAAGGTCCGACGCAGGAGGTTGCGGGTTCGATTCCCGCCTCGGGACAAATGTTTGTACGATCTGCAAATATTTGTTCATGGTGTTCTGAATGTTTTTCTATATATAATAAAATAATAAATATCTATATAAGTAGTATTATAACGTATTAAGTACATCATTTATCTAGTACCCATAACACAAGCAAAGAGAGCGAGCCGAGCCTGGAGCCTGGAGCTTCGCACATGTTTTACGGGATAAAAAGTTTTTTTTTAAATGCTGGACAATTCACTCAGCTTCACCTAGCCCTAACCTAAGCAGTGCTTGTGTTATGGGTACTAGATGACTGATACACATAATACAATGTATTACATTGATAGATATTTTTTTATTATACATAGTAAATATCCAGACCTCCGGAACAAATTTCTGTGGAGCGCACAAATATTTGCTCCGCGCGGGAATCGAACCCGCAACCGCGTCGCAGACAGACCTTCGCCCGCTGCGCCACATCGGTCGTCTGCTGGTAGCTGGTTTTAGATTCTTTAATAATCCGTTAATCACACTAATATTATAAATGCGAAAGTTTGGATGGATGGATGTAAGGATGGATGGATGGATGGATGGATGGATGTTTGTGGCTTCTTTAAGCCAAAACTACTGATTCGATTGAGCTAGAATTTAGCATAGATGTAGCCCTAGACCTGGAATCAAACATAGGCTACGTATTATCCCGGAAAAACGCGTGTGAAGTCGCGGGCAGAAGCTAGTCGTGAATATTTGAAACCATAATTGAACCATTAGCTGCCATAGACTTTTAGGAGGTTCGATACAAATGGACTCATCTCGCTTGCTATTAATGTTAAAGCTAAGTCTACATAGCGCTGTTGTTTGGCTCACAATTGAAATATGTATAAAGACAGGTGCACACTGTTTTGATTATCAGTTTCAGTTTCAGTTTATTTATTGATAAAGTTCTTGTGTTACAGGTCCATGTTCTTAAATTCTAATTAGATTAACAATAACTTTGTATAAGTTGATATATACATAGGTCTTGCAATAAGTATTAAGTAATTTGTATAATAAAATGATTCAAAATTAAATAAGAAATTATAAAATGTCAAACAGTTCATTGAAATCATAGTGACATTGCTCAATTAGCCAGAACTTTAGTTTGCTTCTGAAGGATTGCGTTGAGGAAGCACTGAATTTATCAATTTGGAAACATAATGTTGTCAGGGTATCAAATTTGATACCCTGACAACATTATGTTTCATAATGTTGTCAGGGTATGAAATTTGATACCCTGACAACATTATGTTTTCTAATAAACATGGTCCTAAAACTACAAGGTCCGAGGTAATTAAATAATATCCCAAAAATTTACGATTTCGGCGGTTACTGATTTCGTGGCTTAGTTGGTTAGAGCGTTCCCGTACTACTGAGGGCAGGTCGCGGGTTCAAGTCCCGCCGAAATCGTAAAATTTTAGGATATTATAATTTCTTAGAGATTACCCCAAGTGCGAGGGCCTACGCACTATAATAACAAAAACCTTAAAGTCCAAGGTAACACCTTGGACTTGGAGAAAATAATAAAGTTCTTAAGAGTTCATTCAAAAGGAAATTATATACAGAACCGCTTTCAACATCTTCCGGGAAGGTCTGTTTTAATAAAGCTAGGTTTATTTTTATAAACATTGGGTATATCCTGGTAAGCGCAACACGCAATTATAATTACCAGCTGCCGCCCGCGGCTTTGCACGCCCTTATCCATGATAAAAAGTTGCTTTTGTCCGTCCCTGAGATATCTACATGACAAACAATAAAATCCGTTCAGCCATTGAGGCTTAAAAGCGTAACAGACAGACAGACAGGGTTACTTTCGAATAAATAGTATTTTTATGGATTACCTTACCTTGTTTTTTCTGTTTGGATGGATGAAGTTTCTTTTAATTAACTTATTTTTAGGGTTTCGGTCGGTACGAAACCCTTTTTATGGTCTCGCTCTGTCCGTCCTTTTTTCTCTCTTGAATGTCTAATACCGAAAGCAAATACCGAAGCTATTAACTTGAAATTTAAAATAACAATAAATATCGTGCGCTTGTATAGACTTAAATGAAAAAAAAATATGAACATGAAAATTTTCAGTACAAATTGTGATGTTCTATCGCCCGTGTGAGACGATCCTTAAGCTTGGCAACCTAAGCGTTGTATTTGATGACTCGGCACTCAGCAAACAGTACTCATAATCTATTCCATCAATGGGCATTTCTTAGTTAGCCGATCCGACCCGACAGCGGTAGCGATACCGCGAAATTATAAATGCGAAAGTTTGGATGTTTTGATGTTACCTCTTCGCTCGAAACTACTAAACGGATTGGGCTCAAATTTTGCATAGATGTAGGTCTAGATCTGGAAACCATATAGGCTACTATTTTTATCCCATATATCGGCTCCCATGGGATCAAAATAACCTTAATACGTTTCCATAGAAACAATGCGAAGCCACGGGTAGAAACTAGTAATTCAATAAAATTGTAGTTCACGCTGTCTCAGTGGTCCGACCCGACACCGACATGTAGGTGCCGACGTGTAATACAATACAAAAACAATTTATTATACACAAAAAAAAATACATTGATTTACGAATAGACATGACAGAAGACATGCACAATGGGCGGCGTTATCGCTTAGAAGCGATCTCTTCCAGGCAACCTTTGGATGAAAAGAAATATGAATTTAAGAAAGGCAGAGGTGTACCTAGATTTGTATATAATAGAATACATTATTAACGTAACAAAAAGCATCAACATAACTAAATATAATCAAAACAATATCAAACTAAATATACTGCTGAATAATTTCAAAGAATTACGAGTATGCGTCTAGTGATGTGGTTGTCGGTACCGGTGTCGTGTCGGATCGGCTAATGAAGAAACGTCCAATGGCAGATAAGATTGTTCCGTTACCATTGGCCCGTAATTAATCTTTGTCAGTTGCTTGTTTGCATCCGCGAATAGTTACCTACACATTGCTGGGCTAGCATGACGTTTGATGATTTCGTTTTATTCTGTGAAAAAAATAGATAAGCATTAGTGTTATCTAAGTTTACGAGTTATAAAATATAAGATATTGCTAAAAGGTCACTTTATACGTTACTAAGTACGAAATTTTCCAAAATATTTTCGTAAAAACGATTCGGAATCGAAAGCACTACTAACGGTACCAACTTAAAAGTTCAAGCGTGCTATTAGTCTTACATTACAATGAATTTCGTAATGATCTTTCCGCTTTGGCACCCAAATGTCTGAATATACCTCCTCCAAACAAGGGGGTGGGGGGTTGCTATAATCACCACGCCGGTCTGTCGCTCTGTCTATTTATCCAGATTCCTACAATTTCAGCAGTTTTCCTAGAAAGATGCTTCCTCGTAAGCGCTTCCCACTATGGCGAACCTACCATGAAGCCAAAATTAGTAAGAAATAATAATAAAAAAGGTGTCTGTATTTATAAAAGTCGAGGCGTAAAGCACAGGACAGAGGCTGACAAAAATTTTGTACTACTTAGTAAAAAATTCAGAGATCACCACTTTTGTGGATGTAACACAAGAACACAGGCTTCCTCAAAACAAAGGGGGTATTACCATAATCCCCACGCTTGGCCGGATTTGTGATCGCAGCGGTGTTAAAAATACACAAAATGAAGTTAATATTCTTCCTCTGGTAGGTTCGAAGTCGACTCTCAAGACATCAACGGGCTCAGTTGAACGGCCGCGCCGCCTGTATACGAAAACTATAAAAGTTTTCGTTTATGTTTCCCTTACCGAATACTGAGAGGAATTACGTTTCACAAAATGACAGGAACCCAATAGTTTCATACGATCTCGATTATTTATATACATATATTATATTAGTTTTCGAATGATTTCAGTAATTTGTTGCAATTAAGCATTACTGCTCCTCTGGTAGGTTCCCTTTGTCGACTCTACAGACATCCACGGGGTAAGTTGAAGGGTCTGATCTCTATAAAAGTTTTCGAAAGGAAGTTATACAAACTCGATTATAGGTAGTTTTTGAATGATTTCAGTGATTTGTTGCAATAAAGCAGTACTACATTGAGGTACCTTACACCTAAAAGTAGTGAACTATAACTTTTATCGTTTTGGTATCGTGCAAACTTATACTAGCCAGTCTGTAGTTTTATCCTTATTTCCGAACAATTATAGCTACAGACAACCTCATAAACAAAATAATAATATTAAATTATACATTTACGTTATACATTGTAATGTAGCCAACTGTTCAGCAAATAATTTAATTAAAGCATACAATCCCGGTAAGATGCTAATGTATTTACTGAATGATAAATCGCTACTGTTGATAATAATTGGTCATAATTTGATGTTATAATACGCAAATATGCAATGTATTAATGTTGCACTTTGTTCACATTACATTATATTACTGTGTATTACGATTTACATAACATACCAGCACTATCGTTACGTTACATATCAACACTATCGTTATGTTACATAGCAACACTATCGTTCCGTTACATATCAATACTATCGTTACGTTACATATCAACACTATCGTTATGTTACATAGCAACACTATCGTTCCGTTACATATCAATACTATCGTTACGTTACATATCAACACTATCGTTATGTTACATAGCAACACTATCGTTCCGTTACATATCAATACTATCGTTACGTTACATATCAACACTATCGTTATGTTACATAGCAACACTATCGTTCCGTTACATATCAATACTATCGTTACGTTACATATCAACACTATCGTTATGTTACATAGCAACACTATCGTTCCGTTACATATCAATACTATCGTTACGTTACATATCAACACAATCGTTATGTTACATAGCAACACTATCGTTCCGTTACATATCAATACTATCGTTACGTTACATATCAACACTATCGTTATGTTACATAGCAACACTATCGTTCTGTTACATATCAATACTATCGTTACGTTACATATCAACACTATCGTTATGTTACATAGCAACACTATCGTTCCGTTACATATCAACACTATCGTTACGTTACATATCAACACTATCGTTATGTTACATAGCAACACTATCGTTCCGTTACATATCAATACTATCGTTACGTTACATATCAACACTATCGTTATGTTACATAGCAACACTATCGTTCCGTTACATATCAACACTATCGTTATGTTACATAGCAACACTATCGTTCCGTTACATACCAATACTATCGTTACGTTACATATCAACACTATCGTTACGTTACATACGAACACTATCGTTCTGTTACATACCAAAACTATCGTTACGTTACATACCGACACTATCGTAATAGATAAAAATTATATCATTTATAATCCACTTTGAAAAAAGGAGTAGGTTATATGTTCTTCTAGGTATACGTGTTTTTTTTTTTAAAGACCGACTTGTGAATCAAGCAAACTGTTTCCGTTTATATTAAGTTGTTTTATTTGATACACGCTGTTGCCCGCGGCTTCGCACGCCCTTATCCAGGATAAAAAGTAGCTGGGATACCACCTATCTCCATGCAATATTTCAATAAGATCCGTTCAGCCGTTTAGGTGTTGTAACAGACAGAGTTACTTTCGAATTAATAATATTATAGTACAGTATGGATTGTAACTCAGACAGTTAAAGATAAATATAATAATAATAATAATTTATTCAAAATAACTAAGGACTTGACGACTAAGTTTGACAAAGGAGTACATATCTTCTACTATATAAAAATAAGTCGGGTTTTCCTTCCTGACGCTATAACTCCAGAACGCACGAACCGATTTCCACGTTTTTGCATTCGTTGGAAAGGTCTCGGGCTCCATGAGGTTTATAGCAAAGAAAATTCAGAAAAAATTCAGGACAAACCAACATTGGTGGCGAAACGGAGTTCGCCGGGTTTGCTAGTAATCTAATATTTTTTTATTTTTTGGAATAAAAATAATGCATCTGCCTGAACTAGGTAAAAACCCAGATATATTTATTTGACCAAGAACGGCACAGAAATAAACAGGTACAAATAAATGTTTATTTTTCTTAACTAATGATAAAGTTTACTTCGTTCGAAAAGGGATTACTCGATCCCACCGATCGCTTGTTTAAACTCTTTTTAAACCATATGCGAAACGCTTACAAACACGGCCATCAGTAGGGATGGGCAAATGAAAAAAATATATCGGTTATCGATTTTTATTATTAGTATCGATTTATATGCGTACTGAAAACTATCGATATTTCGATATATCGATATTTTTGACCACTACCAACACAAAATAAATAGGAATGTGTTACACCTTGTTCACATTCATGATATCGATGAATAAGCCCGCACTATCGATTTTGATACGAATTTGATACCCTGAAATAAATATCGAGAATCAATATACCGCTTTTCAAAATATTGACCGATTATATCGACTTATTTCTGAAAAAGTATCGATATTTTGATATATCGATACTATTAATTAAAAAATATGTTATTTTTTTTTATTATTTATGTAATTTTTAGGATATAATTGTAATTTTTTAAATTAATTAGAGTAATTGGTATTTGTGCCGTTCTAATTAATAATAATAATAAATAAATAAATATCCATATTTTTACCCATCCCTAGCCGGTAGGTATTTCATAAAATAATCACTGCGACGTATCTCGGGTCCTCGTATGTATATCTCTTTTGTCCGAGATTAAAGAGGCGATGGCGTGGGCCGATGCCATCCATCTAAGTTAATGCTGTTTCGACAGACGTCGCTCCATCCTCCATCGCGAGAATAAGCCCTTGCTAACCCGTGATACACGAGCCATACCTCACTGCATTCAAAACTTGATGAATAGATAGAGATTTGTAGCAAATTAGATGTAACTCAAACGTGCTATATACATTTATACAGAACTAGAGATGAGATGAGATCTCTTATAGAGAACTAGAGAGGTGCAATTTAGAAAATGTAAAAGACCCTTACGAAGCCGGGGCGCGTCGCTAGTATAGCACTCCCGAGTAATATAGCTTTCCAACGGTGAATGAATTTTTCAAATCGGTCCAGTAGTTTCGGAGCCTATTCCAGGCAAACAAACAAACAAACAATCAAATCTTTCCTTTATAATATTAGTATAGACTAGTTTCTGTTCTTTCGCGGTTTCGCACTGATATTTATTTCTGTGATTAAAAATGTATATGTTAATCCAGGTCAATAACTACATCTATGCAAAATTTCAACTCGATTCGTTCAGTAGTTTGGGCATGAAGAAGTAACAAATATCCAATTAAAACATCTAAATTTTGACCATTGACCATCTGCCTGCGGTCAACAAAGGCACCATTGTCCATTCGAAAAATAATTCGAAATTCGAATAATTCGAGGTTACAAATCAAGCAATTTTCTCAATCTGTTTTTGTTATAGCATTCTTGGATAACTGTGCTATCAAATGCTAACCTGTATATACATAAACCCCGTTTTTCATTTACAGAAAATCACTCGGAATAAGTTTTAACGATCGGCAAAATCAGTGCTAAAGTTTTGAAGATTAAAACAAAATAGTCAATTTTCAACATCCGTTTTATTTCCATACAACAACATTCAACGAAGCTGCCATGCAACGAGTTTATAAATAACAGTAACATAGCGGCATTAATTTCTTAATGCTTCAGTCCACTGGTTCACCAGAAGGATCCATAGGATTCGTAAGACGGGTAGGAGGAATAGGTCACGTATGACGGGTAAGACCTGGAAAAAGAAACGCTCGAGCTCATGAAACATGTAAAAATAAAAACTTATTCCTATTAGTTCTGTGCTGTAGTTACAGAACTACAGGGACATAAATTGTCCCTATAGTTCTGTGAACAAAACTACTAGGAGGTAAATTGACCCACTAGTTCTTTGCACAAACTAATTACAAAAATGTCAGGCAATAAAATGACAGTGGATGTCAAATGACAGTGGATGTCGAAATTACAGTGGATGTCGAAATTACAGTGGATGTCGAAATGAAAGCTTATGACAAAATGATAATTAATCGAATAAGCAAAAATAAACAAGTTTTCCTAAGAAAAATGGAAGGCGTTGTGGATGCTTGGACTGAAACGAAATAACAAAAATGCACCTTTGTGACACACAATAACGCTTATAATTTGCTAAATTATTAATATTCGTTATGGTCTACTACCTCTTGGCGCAGCGAGCGAAGGTCCGCCTGCGATGCAAGAGGTTGCGGGTTCGATGCCCGCCTAGAGACAAGTGTTTTACGATCTGCAGACGGTGTTCTATGTATACCAAGTTAAAATATCTATCTACATATGTAATGCATTGTATTAAGTATATCAGTCTTCTATTACTCATAACACAAGCTCTGCTTATCTTGGGGCTACATGATGCTGTGTGAATTTTCCAGCATTATTTATTTATTTATTATTATTAACTAGGTTTTTCCAACCAGCGCTGCTAGTACCATTTCTTTCTTCTGTATCTCTACATAATTAAAAGTCGCCTGATTTACATAATTAAGCGAGTTTTTTTATGACAGATTACTTAGCTATATTTATTGTTTTCTACGTCTTTGATTTGAACTTTTTTACTGACTTACCCTACGTACGATAGTTCAGTGAAATAAGGCAGATTTTGGTGTCTGAATTGGAGTCAGAATGTACATATATGTCCTAATGCCATTAGGAATTAGTTCGATATCTACCTACCACGTTAAAGAAGATGCGTAATAGCTAGTATCTGCATATAGAGTGAAATCAGACAACTACTCCGATAAACAGAGTGGTAGTCAACAGCACCCCATGGCCCAATCATAAAAAAACACTTGTCATTTTCCTCGTCAGACTCTCTGTTGTATGATTGAGCAATACAAAAATATCGAGCATACTGTAGCTAAATTGGAACAGCCATTTCACCCCACGATACTTATGTGAAGGTGATTATGAAAGCAATCTAAACAACCCCTGGATTAAAGCGGTACCTACTTTTAATGAGTTTTCACGCAATTTTTGCGTTTCATGAAATCCAAGTATGATTATTTCCTTTCCCGTGAGTCGACTGAATTTTATGTGATAAATACAACAACTTTATCAATTAATTTCCAAACAAATAGTTCGTAATTATTGTAACGTTCAATAATTATTAATTCGATTGAATTTATTTATATAAAATCCGTTAATGACTGACTTTTACTGATTCGATGTTAATTGATTTTAACAAGTAGGTATACATTATAAATTATAAACCAATAAGACGCTTATCAGGCAGGCCTATGTCCAGCTGTGGACTTGTATAGGCTGATGATGATGATCATCATTATTGGCCTTTTACCTCCAACAAGGATGGTTTATGTAGTGTTCGTTTGTCGGCACTTACGTTGATGACTTGTAAGGCCTATACGATAACGACAGATGCGGCCGATGATGCTATTTACCTACTAGCTTATATTGGTAATGAGAGATCTATGTGTCATGTACTTTTTGTGCAATAAATCATTTTTTTTTCTTTTAGTCATGATTAGAATGATTTGATAAACGCACCTGTAACCACCGCCGTAACCGTATCCTCTGTAGCCACCGCCATACCCGTAGCCACCGCCGTAGCCACCGCCATACCCGTAGCCGCTGCCGTAGCCACCGCCATACCCGTAGCCACCGCCGTAGCCACCGTAACTTCTGCCGTAGCCGTGGAGTGCCTTGCCGGCGAGAGCGCCGCCGATCAAGCCAGCCTTAGCGCCGACGATCCCTGCGCCCAGGCCAAGCGCACCCACGCCAAGCGCACCAGCGCCTAGCGCACCGAGTCCTAGTGCACCAGCTCCTGGAATAACAAAAATTAGGTATTTAAGCATAGTCCTAGTTGGTATTTAGTAGGTTAATCCTCAAGTAGGCATTTAAAAAAGGTCCTCTGTATTTTTATCCTGATTCCTATAATTTCGGGCAATTCGAGCAGAACACGCTTGCCTAGAATGATGCTGCCTCATAAACGCTTCCCACTTGGCGAACCCACCATGAACCCACCATGAACCCAAAATTAAGCCTAAATTATAATTAATAATAATAAAAAAGGTCTTTGTATTTAAAAAGTCGCAGGGCACGACTGGACGTGTAAAGCACAGGATAGAGGCTAGCCGAGGCCTATACCCAGCCAGCCGTGGGTGACTTAAGGCTGCGATGATGACGAAGAATTTTGTATAAACTAAAACTCCACTACTTAGTAAAAAAATCAGAAACCCCACTTTAGTGGATGTAACACAAGAACACGGGCCTCCTCAACCAAAGGGGTATTGAAGGGGTATTGCCATAATCACCACGCTTGGTAGGCGGATTGATCACAGTGGAGGTACAACTTACGTGTACAATTAAGTAAATTATTTAAGTTTTTATATTTTATGTATGCTAGTTGTAAGGTATATATTACTATGGACCATAGAATAAGTTAAATAAGATCTATACTTGTTCTAATTTTGTCTGAAATAAATGTATTATTATTATTAAAAATATACAGAAGGAAGCTGCTGCAATACTCTGGTAGGCTCCCTTATTCGGCTCTTATGTAATCCACGGGCTGAATTGGACGAGTCAATTCTTTCACCGGTCACGGCGTAAGAATTGACCCATCCAACTACGTCCAACCCAGACCGGGAGCTTAGTCTTATGATAATAATTCCTGATGATGCCGTATTGTCATTACAATAGACATTGAGTAACATCCTGATTATTATGTCCATGGCAAGGGATAGAAAGTGCCCGAGTTTGTCTTTAGGGACCAAAACTTGTTACGCTTAGTTTTATGTATTTTGCATACATAACAGGTACAGTCCACCGATTTTTCATATTAGCACTTATTGTAAGATAAAACCGTCAAAGAGCAAGACAATTAAGCGATAATTTATTTTAACCTCAATTTTAAAGTGAATGTTTTAAAGAGTATTTTTATTCGTACGTGCATAGACTGGGGCAAAATAGATAGATAGATAGATAGAAAATTCTGTATTGCACACTTAGATTAAATTAACAAACAAAATAAAAAAAAATTACATAACATGTGACAATTGGCGGTCTTATCGCTCAGGAGCGATCTCTACCAGACAACCTTGGATGGATAGGATCATTGAATTTTAAAAGGGGATCTGTGTGCATTATATGTAGTGAATTCAAATAATTTATTAAATCTTACATACAAAGAAAGAGTGTGAGAATGATGGAGAAAAGTGAAACTCAAGAAAATAAGAGTATTTTCTTGAGATGTGAGTCGCATAAAATGAGTCGTTTCAAAAAAAGATCCTGATAATGTGGTAATGCAACTCGGTGACGCAAAATGAATGAAGTTGTTTATGACTCATGAATAATGAGTTAGTTATGTATGTAGACCTTGTGGGCATGGGCGTACCGAGGGGGGGGGGCAGGGGAGGGCAGCTGCCCCCCCCCTGGAGTGCAGCTGCCCTCTTCTGGACTTGGAATTAAAAGTAGTTCAAATAAAAATATATAGGTATGAATAGATGAATAAAAAAAATGTGTTTTGATACGTGTACGTATGGAAAGAGAATGAAAATTTGAAATACCGTTTTTCATGATTACTGAAAATTATGCTTGATAGAAAACCGGGTAGGGTAACTTGGCTTAGGTCTTTTACTTCTGATGTTTGGTATGATGACTCTTGATTTGCCCCTTCGCCCCAAAAGCTGGGTACGCCCATGCTTGTGGGAATTCTCTTGTTTACCTTCCCATTCGCACCTCCATTTAACTGTCACCATGACTTTGTATTGTAGTTTGGTCTTATGTATGTATAAATATTGTACTTAGATGCGTCGTCGTTCATAGGTCATTTTGTGGTTTACATTCTTCAAAAGATTACTATTCATGTATTGAAAAAAAGGTTGCTTTAACTTGGTTATTTATTGCATCAGGTTTTTTCAAACGAAGGTAAGGTTTACAGAATTAGAGTCATTATAAAAGCTAGTTAAGAAGTAACTCATCTAAACTAACTCGTTTATTTTATAGTAGTGAAGTTCGCATCTCAGCGCAAACCACAAGTTACAGTTATCCTTTGAGGCCATTATATAATAGAGATTGCTATATATCAACCAAATCGACGCAATATTAAATATTTCTATACAATGATACTGTTTTTTTGTTCTTCTGCGTTGAATCCTGAATAAAATAATAACAATAATTATAATTACAATCCACACAACATCATCAAGCCCCAAAATACGTTAGTATTATTATATATTCTCTGCCTAATGTAAGCAGAGCTTGACCGTGTTAAGGGTACTAAATAACCGACATACCTCATTAATACATTAAATAAATAGATAGATATTTTTATTCAGAAAACATTCAGAAGCTCTGGAGAAACAAGAAGAAAACATTTGTCCCAAGGCGGGAACCGAACCAGCAACGCGCCCTTCGCCCTTCACGGACCTTCGCCTGGTGCGCCACAGAAGTTGTCAATATCATTGTAACAATAATATGTATAAATCTTATATCTTTAAAAGAGCAATTCTTGTATATAATTGGAATCTCGGAATCGGCTCCAACGATTTTCATGATCAACATTAGTATATAGAAGGTTTCGGGGGGCGATAAATCGATCTAGCTAGGAATCATTTTTAGAAAATGTCATATTTTATTCGTGTTTTATCGATAATCAACTTAAACATAAACTTACTTCTTTTTTAATATGACTCTTCCTGACATCTATTGACGAATTATAATACTATTTTTTGTGAGCAATAAAATTATTCCAGCAGATGGCGTTGTTAAGTAACACGAAGTCAATGAGTGTTTGCTTTGAGGTTAGACTAAGAAAATCAATTGTTTATTTATATTATTTGTGTCTTCTTAATGCAAGTGTTCACTTAAAAATGCCTAAACGATGAACGCATCTAAATGTATCATAATTTCCAAAAAACACAATTTATAAAAAAAATACCGAGCAAAGCTCGGGCACCCAGGTACTATAGTATAAATTGTGACATAAATCGCTTACTTTCTGTTTATATGCACAGACTACAGACGATAGAGGTAAGATAGGGACAATATGAATACACTAAGGCACATACCATTATTTCTTAAAATGCGAGTAAAAACTCTAAAGATAGGTAGGTCATCCACTTCTACACACAACGTAGACGGATATCAATATTGACATTGTTTTACAATAAAAACTAGTTCAAACACGCTTAAATTTACTTAAATTCCGAATATTGAAGTGGAAATTGGCAAGGTACTTGAACTTTACATTTATTTCAAGGTTGTTAACTCTGCTCATCAAATCGGTTAAAATAGGTAGATACAATAATGTTATCGGCATGAATGTTTAGTCTGTCTTTCTTATTAGAACTTATTTGTAAGATAAGATATACTTACCAGTAGTTCGAGTTTTTTATAAGTATCCTGTTACATTTTTAACAAGTAAAAAATAAATAATTCGATATCTATCCAATCTGGGAAGCTCGTATTATCAAACTCTACATAAAACTAAAACTTACTAACGGCAAAAAAAAAACATTTTAAAATATTCGTAATTTATAGGTTTAGTACCTAAATTGCCTTCTGTTATAACTGGAAATAACTAGTTTAACATCATTGTATTTTAAAGGAAATTTTCTTATTATTATAATTTATGATAATTTTACATGTTCTTTTACATTATCAACTGATTTCCTGAACTGTTAAAACGTCACCAGCTACATTTTATTTGCTTTACGTGTTGGTCGTGTTTTTTTATTTATTTCTTGTATTTATTGATGGTGAAGCAGACCACGCGCGTGATGTGACGGTCCGAAGACATCACCACTATAGTAAAAAATCTCAATCGGTCTAAGCCTTAAGACCATCGAAAAAAATCTAAAGTCATAGACTGGACACGACACGCAATGGACTGGAAAGAAGGCGCATCCAACAGTGGGTCATTAGGAAATGGTGGTGATGAGTGTAACTACTAGTTACTAATTACTACAACTATTAATTTCAAAGTCGATGCGACGCGTGACCCGAGAGCTGGTGAGTATTTGGCACAGCGCATCAGCATTGCCGCGCATCAGCATTGCCATACAGCGGGACAATGCAGCCAGCGTCTTAAGGACGCTTCCGACTGGTAGAATGAGTTGAGCTACCTGTAAATTGTTTGCAACAGTCTGCAGTTAGCTCAACTGTTTCAATTGTAAATACTAGTTCTAATTTGTTTTCTATTATTTCATTGTAATTTTAAAGTAATTTGAGACATTTAGGTCGTAACGCGTTTAAGTCTTTTTCTCGATACAACTACATACATATGTCTACGAAACTTGCTACGCAGCTACGAAAATTTCGTAGTTAAAATAAATACTGTTAACCTTTTTATCGCACGTATGTTTTATTTATCTGTATGTTTTTTTTATGTATCACATTTTTATGTCTTCTGGTAGCCTTTTGGTGTATTATTTTTTTTGTACTTCCTTACCTAAAATGTCACTCATCAAAACTTATAATACTATTTTTCAATCAGTATATCATTCGCCTACTAATTTCAATAAACTCAGTTCAATAAAATGGAGTTTTGTGGTACCTATTTGGTTTTTTTTTTTCGTTAACTTCCATTGGCTAATCTTATGCTGATTTTTTTTTTTGATAATGTATCAGTATTCAGCACTTTACCTACCAATCTATACTAATATTATAAAAAGGAAAGATTTGATTCTTTATTTGTTTGTTTGGAATTGGCTCGGAAACTAGTGCACCGATTTGAAAAATTATTTCGCCGTTGGGAAGCTACTATCCTCGGGAGTGACATACGCTATACTAGGACATATTTTTTGCATTTTCTAAATTGCACCAGTGCAAAGCCGGGGCGGATCGCTAGTATACAATATAGAAATGCCTGAAGACAACAGGTGGCTCTACAAGTCCTGTATCTATAAGTCCAAGAGTCGTGAAAGCTCTAAAGGCAATAAAGTTCTTTCACTTTTGATAAATTTTAGGTTGTTCAACTTACCAAGTAATAGACTCCTCTTCTGCCTTTCCACGGGCTCAGTGACCACCAGTTCTGATGGCTGTGCTGGCTGCGGCTGCAGAGCATCGATGAGGAGTCCATTTTCCACTGCTAAGGTGCAGGCGCACGCCACCAGGACAACGAATACTATCGAGCACACCCTCATTTTCTGGAAAAAACTTGCTAAGTCAAGTTTGGGGCCACGTTATGTGCAAATTCTGTTTATTTAAAGTTAAAAAAAATTGCTAACGCGTGTACCCAAATTTAGGGTCCCAGTATCGCGTATAGGTTGTGCAACGGTGTCCGATTATTATCGATCGATTGATGTTTGGCGAAATATTTCCTTTTATTCTCAAAGCAAAATTTACAAATCAGGTAAATTGATAATAAATAATTTGCAGGGTTTCATTTTTAATCCAAGAAATTGTTTTAGTTTTCAGTATTAAAGTTCACCTAAATAGAAGTACATTTTCAAACGTACTACCTTGTCTAAAAAAGAAGTTCACATTTAACACTTAACCCACCTTTTCTATAAATTTATATCAGCGTCTATCACTGTCACTAGGCGGTACTAATCTGGTGTCAAGTGTCCTGCCAAAGTCTTTTATAGGTCGACTACCGATCGCCCGGACATTCCTACCAGCCTATAAGTAGGTAATAATACCTAACATCGCTCAATAAGGCGTCCACGCCCCACCTTTGAACCATTACGTTGTACGAGAATATCAATTTCAGTTTGATCTAAGAAAATAATATTAAAATGAGAAAATTGTATTTACCTATTATAAATTAAAGAGCCTAACTCTTAAAATAAATAAATAATGCCGAACAATTCACACAGCATCATCGAGCCCCAAGATAAGCAGAGATTGTGTTATGGGTACTAGATGACTGATACACATAATACAATGTATTACATATGTAGATAGATATTTTTTATTATACAAAGTAAACATTCAGACCTCCAGAAAAAATGTCTGTGGAGCGCACAAATATTTGTCCCGGGCGGGAAACGAACCCGCAACCTTCCGGGTCGCAGGCAGACCTTCGCCCGCTGCGCCACATTGGTCGTCACTCTCACTCTCTCATCACTCTTGTCGGTGCAATGATGCAATTTTCTCTTTCCAATGTGGTCTCTTTTACTTCTTTATGCGACATGACAGTGACTTTCCCCTTGCTCTGACTCATATAGATTATTCTTAATCGTTACAATTCCTCTTTTTCCTTCTATGATGTTATTTATGAGGTTTTCATGTCGTCTATGATATCCAATCATTCTCCATCTTCTGTTTTGAATTGTGTTCTTTGATAACATTTTTATTTTTGTATTTACCTAAAAAAGAAAACTAGAGTTCTTGAAATAAACTAAATGTGGATTGCTGCAACGTAGGTAAATAAAATCCAGCTTATAATGGCTAAGAAGACATTACTGATGCGGCAAGAGATGGATGAAATTAATCCTACACGTAGAATAGAAACATATCGAACTCTTGCTCTGTTATGCTTATACCTACCAATAACAAGTAGGTTCAGGTTAACTCATTATTAAGAAACTTACACAATTAATGTAAGTTGTTTATATTGAGTTAGCCTGAAAGATGAGAGACCTGATTCTAAAATATACTGTGTTAAAATAAATAATCCTGGTCAATTCACACAGCATCCAGCCATAAGCTAGCAGAGCTTGTACGTATGATGGGTGTTACATAACTGATTCACTTAAAACAATATACAGACAAACATAATAAACATAGACAGATTTTTTATCATGTATCGCAAACACCCAGAACACCTGGAACAAATATCTGTAGATCGCACAAGCGTTTGTCGTATGAATCGAACACAAGGCGGGAGCGGATCTTCTCTCCGCTGCGCCGCTGAGGTCGAAAAAGCTATGTTTTTTTCCAAATACTCAGTTCGTGCAGCAACAGGTGGCATCTAGTTCCGAATTAGAGGCCTCGTACAAATACAAAAGACTCAGCAGGGATCTTATTTCGAAAAATACATAAATTACATACCTACATTAATTAAGTTCAGGAAATTGAGGAGTTTCACTTGGATAGCAATACCTGCTTATGCAACCCTATGCCCACGTGATCAGAATTCTACTCAATATCCATTACATATTATTAGTTGATAACAAACCTACCTAAATACATTGGTGGGGTAAACTTAGAAGTTTGTTTAGGGAATCAGAAACACATAGCTTTACAATAAATGGATATGGTATGACAGATTATGTGATGTATATAGTAGTATCACGTCTCCACGATAGGTAGAGGACGATAGTCTTCGATAAAACTGTGAGGTATACTTAGGAAAAAAAAAGCTCTTAACTAAGTAGTAAATCTTTACATAGTAAATGTCTACATAGTTAATTTGTGTTCTCTACCTGTTGGTCAATCTTCTCCAGTGGAAAATATAAGGTAACTAAGTATTAAGTGTAAGTGTAACAACTGCTTCGTTCATCCTAAGGTTGCCTGGAAGAATCGCTGTCAGCGATAAGGTCGGCCATTGTGCTACTCTGTTATTTCTATTTTCCTGTATTTTTATATTTTTTATTCTTGGTGTTCAATAATGTGTATTTTAATTTATTGTATAATAACTACTAGTACTCGTTCAAAGGAACGAGCGGTGTCAAACGGCCCGCTACCATTATGTCTCGACTAGCGACCCGCCCCGGCTTCGCACGGGTGCAATATTGATCTATATTAAATGCACAATGTATTTAAGGTACTAAATTGGATAAGGATTAATGCCGTATTGCTTAAAATCGCTTCGTAAATAAGCCATTATTTCATAAAAAAGTAAAGGATAAAAAATGGTTATTGTGGGTTATCCCTAAGAGATAGACATATACCAACGCAGATTTTTTTGTAGACTTATTTAAGTTGTACAATACTGTAGTACATTATTTTTATCTATCTCGTAGGGTTGCCAGCGTTTGCAATGTAAGCGCAAAAAATGTGTTTATTTACGACATCACATTAGAAACCTCTAAAATTATCAGTGTTTCTCTACTATATGCATCTATTATACATATAAACCATTCGGTTGAATAACTATATCCATAAAAAAAACGCATCAAAATCCGTTGCGTAGTTTTAAAGATCTAAGCATACATAGGGACAGACAGCGGGAAGCGACTTTGTTTTATACTATGTAGTGATTATTGACGAATGCAAAGGATGCGTTATAGCCGGATACTGACGAGTGTTACGAAGCGTAATGTACCATTCGCAGCGAGCAGGATACGTTACGCCTTGTGCTCAAATCCGTCTCGTTGCTCGTTGCGAGCGCCTTCTTTCCCCGTACTGACTGCGCGAACGCTCGCTGTGTAACACGTTACATTACACCCCGTAACCCAGCTTAAGATAAATTAGTATCGCTACTTACAAATAGAGAATAGTCAACAAAAAAAAATTATACAATTGTATGTGGTTTGCTTATCAATGCTATGCATTGGGAAACTGGGGTTATAATTTAATCGCTAACATAGAAAAGTCAATAAATACGAAAAAGCGGGTTCATGAAACACGAGTCAATTTCCTTATCAGTTTCAACTGTTAGTTTTTAAAATCACCAGTTTAATTTACCGAATTTGTACTTAGATTTAAGATCAACACAGAACACTACAACTAATAAATACAAATAACAGGTGGTATGTATTATACAGTTGAAACAATTGATCTAATTGCAGACTCTTGCAAACAATTTAGAGGTAGTAATTGATCTAAATCAATATGATCAATCGGAAATACCCCTAAGATACTGGCTGCAATGCCCCTCTGTATGACAATCAAATGCTGGGCGTTGCGTAGCGCCAGATACTCACCCGCTCTCGGGTCACACGTCGCTTCGACGAGACGCTCTGATAAAAAACAAATATTGAAAACCCGGAGAACCGGTGGACGAATCGAAGGTTCCCTAAGACCTGAATGATGTAATATAATAACCCTTCCATTTCTCGTTTATCTTCGAAATCCGATAATCAAATGTAGAGCAGGCACCTGACAAGTAGTGTATCGAACTATTAACTAAGGAGCTCTATATATGTGGTAATGGTATGGTTATGTAGGTGCATGTATAGTGTAATCCCCCTCAGGGTTACAGGGATTGTACCTGTTATCAGATTAGGGGATTAAACTAAGTTAGTATTTGATTGATTTGTGTGATATTAGATAATATTAGGTTCCTGAGGGAGTAATTTAGTTATCAACTTCTATTGATATTCACTACAATGGAAATTCGTATGAATTTGCCAATCACTTAATGGACTTTTCAAATGCACCTGGTCACTGACGGCGGCAGCGGCGATGACATCCCGCCCGTCTCAATCAACTATAAATTGGATGGGACTGGTAAAAGTGAAAATTTAAAGTATGTCATCACCATCATCACCTGCAATCCGACTTCACTCACTGCTGGGTGTAGGCGAAAATCGTGTGCCACTCTACACGGTCCTGTTTTAACCGACTTCAAGAAAGGAGGAGGTTCTCAATTCGGCTGTATGTTTATTTTTCTGTATGTATGTTAATTCATATCTCCGCCAATAATTATCCGATTTTGATGATTCTTTCACTAATGTATAGAAAATGATTTCGAGGTGGTCCCATAAAGTTTTATTCCCGAGGGATTAGTATTTATCCCGGAAAACTTAAAAAACAACTTAATAATGTAGAGGAATCACGACTAGCTACAAAAATATTGGTGATATCTTCGCCAATTGATAATTCATTTTAATGATTCTTTCATTTTTGTATAAAAAATGATTGATGTCGTTGAAGTCGGTTTTTAGTTTTTTAAAACAATGATTTCGTTGCATTTATTTTCTTTCTCAACTCGGGGCCCTACCGGGCGGGTCCCTGCGGGATCGGGGCCCTCAGGGAATAACCCGATGAAAATTCACAGTCGCTGCCCGGAGTCACAAATTTGACTGCCCTGGAAACCACGTACGGCCATTGGTCCTGCGCCTGACCTCTACCCGGTTGGATTATAAGGGAAAGTGCATCTGTGTTAGCGCACATAACGAGGCACTGGAATATGTCCTGCGCACATGGCTAGTCTTCATTTAGACTGGCCGACGTGGCCGAAATTCGTCTAGGAAGACTCATCATCGTGGATCGATGTTTGTAAATAGTCACGTGAGAACTCACCGTAACCCCGTGACCACGACAGTGTGTAAACTGTCGAAACTTCGTGGAAAATAGGTAAATAAACGAGACATATACCCGTTAAATATTTAAAACTATGTAATAACTTAAAAACTAACGAACCGATCGGGCTGAAACTTAATCTACATGTAGTTCTGGACCCATTATAACATAAGCACTTTTATTCGGAAATAGCGCTTGCGAAGCCGCTCGTAGGAGCTAGAAAAGGTCTAGTAGGTAGATATTCCGTTAAAAACCGCACAAAGAAGAATATATTCATAATGTGTGAGGCATGATTCGTATTACAAGCAATGTCAGTCGATTGACCCCTTACGATTCTACTGAAGCAGTTTTTTTAGGGTATGATTTAAACGATCAGCCAATTAAATATGTTTTGATCAGCCGAATAATGGATTTGGCAAGTTGAATAAATAAACTGAGATGCATTTAGTGGTCGGCTAAAATGACGAATTTGGTCAGCAATTAATGTGACATTGGGTAGCAAATAATTTTTTTCTGCAGCTATATATTACTAAAGGGGCAGCAAATCGTGATTCAGATTTAATAAATTTTTTGCAAAACCTTAAAACTGATGTTGCAGCAACATATTAATTAAAAGATCAGCAAACTTGATATGGATTTAAAAAAAAATTGGCAAGCTGTCAATTTAATTTTGGTTTGCTAATCTTAATACACCTACCTATATAAATCTTCTGTACCTACATGTGTATGACACTAAACTCTCGCTCAACGGCAGGACTGATTTTGATGTCATTATTGTATGAACCACTCCATACAATAATGTCATTAAAATTGGTACCCGCAATTCAGTATTATTGAAAACATTTTTCAAAATCCAATATGGCCGACCTATTTTTTGTTCCAGTTTTAACAATATGGGTATCGTTTTCGACTAACTTGAGGGTGAAGATTGCGAATATGTGGTCATTTTTAAAATCCAAGATGACCGACATGTATAATTTGTTGCATTTTTTTCGATATGTGTATCTTTTTCCACTAACTTGAGGGGGAAGATTACTTGATCTGTCCAATCTAATACAAAAATTAATTGAATGACAATTCTCACACGCAACCAATTGCGTGTGAGAATTGTCATTCGATGAATTTTTCCACTCGACTATCGAAACTTTGCCTACTTTAACCGATTATTGCCTTTTTTTTAATCGCGGTAACATTAAATAGTTAGTTGACCGCACCTAACAAAGCAGACCCTTACATAGTGATTTTACCTTACATATATTTTATCTGCTTAACGATTTTATAATCCTGTTGATCAAATAATTAATTCTGCTGACCAAAACATTAATATTGCAGCTCAAACATCCATCTTATTGGCTGATCAAAAATTGTATATTGCTACTGATCATTTAATTTATTCTGTTGCCCAAAACATTAATTTTGCTGATGAAACAGCTATTTATTTTCTTATCAAAAATAATTTAATTGCCGACCGATTGCTGGTGGTTTTTATTTTAGAGCCGACCAAAACATATACTGCTGTCCAAATAGTTTTTAAGCTGACTTTTCCAGCTGACCAAATATTTAAAATAAATACTAATAAATTTACTTCCGTTTTTTTTAATTATTTCTGGTATTATTATTTCAGAAGGTAAAACTTCGTACTTTTTTTATTGAAACTTTGTATTTTGAGTCATTCTCTATAGCTCACTTCTGCAACTTCACGATGAGACAACAAGAAAAATCGAAGATGATAGATCTGTATCTCGTGTGAGATCCGGTTCATCGGCCATCGGTTATTGTCACCGACTCTAAGGTACAGCATTCCTGAACCACGCTAATATTGTTTTGTCCCATTTCAACCAGTTTTACCCAACCAGTAATAAAGGTGACATCATCTCACCATGGGACATTAGCGCCTCGTGATTTACGAGTATTTTCAATCGCGAGGATGATTGCTGGCTTTATTCTGACCCGCTCATCTTACGATCTCAAGCGGATTGCTGATCGATATGTCTATTTTCTTATATTCATTTATTACTTTTTATCATTATGTATTTTCTGTTTCAAAAATAATAATTAATTAATGGAAATAATCACTGTTCTCTTCGGTTCTCTTCTCGAGCGCCTTTTAGTACACTATTGCAAATGCATTTCCGTTCAGAGTAAAAGGTTGCGGTTTCAAGTCCCTAAGTCGTTAATTTTTGTGATATTAATGAATATTTATCGGGGTATTTATCGCGTATTTTTGTTTGTGACCACGATCGCTGTATAGCGATGGAAACGTAGGGGAAATAAAAACAAGGTACGCGATAAATACCCGATAAATATTCATTAATATGTTAACAAATCGCGAAAGTTTAATTTTTTTTTGTGATATCTATTTAAATTCTTAGAATTTACCGTTAGTGTGGGTTAACACTATAAAACAAATAACAGTCTCAAACCTTATAACGATAACATTAATCTACGTTTCTTACATTCGGCATTGCGTTTACAACGCCTGTAGCAGACGCGTAGTTCACAGCGATGTTCAATATTTTTATTTTTCAGGATGTGAGGTTGTCGTTGAACTTTGTCTATCAAGATAAAAAAATAAAACCAACCAAGTGCCAGTGGAACTCGCGCACTGAGGGTTCCGTCAAACATGTCGGTATTCTTTTATGATGTGACTACATATTTACGGTGTTCGAATTTTTCCTTTAACAAGTTAAAGTAAAACATTTGGGGACGCTTTCTATTGGTAGGTATTGATTGATAGTTTACATAGGTAAACTATCAATCAATAATCCAACGACGACCGATGTGGCGCAGCGGGCGAAGGTCTGCCTGCCTGCACACACATACACACGGGAGGTTGCGGGTTCGATTCCTGCCCGGAACAATTTTTTTTGCGCGTCTTTAAAAAGTTAAAGGAAAAATCCGAAGACCGTAAATATGTATATAGTCACATCATAAAATAATACAATAGCAATGTATGCACATTGCTTCTTACCACACTTCGTGATTCTAGGACAGGAAGGTTACCTTTAGGTACCTAGGTTTTGATTCCCTTGCGAGTATCAAAATTTGCGGCATAAAAGGCCGTATCTTTTGAAGGCATTGACTTAGAAGTTTGATTTATTTACAACTCCAAAGGAGCAGTCTTGAGTATTTGATATTAAGTAATTTCATATTAATAGCAGAAGGACCATTAAGTGATCTCATAAGTTTTTCATTTTTCTTTTTAATGTTTGGAACCCTAAAAATAATAACAGTACCTTATATTTATAATAGCGAAGCCATCTATGTATGTCGAACAAGGTCTCAGTAGCTACCTATATGGGAAACCTGACTAGAATGTGGTCCTAGTAAGATACAAAGGGGATATTTTAAGAAATTAGAAAAAAAAACAAAGTTTTCTTTTTATATTATTTATTAAAACAATACTTAACAAATTCGTTTACTTCATATTTAGATCGTTGTTATAAATATTACAACAAACGAACCAACTTTGACAGAAAAACAAACAACTGACCAATTGTAATTTTTATTTTTTAACTATTGATTAGCATTCCTTTCAAACAAGTTTTCGAAGATTTTCGTAAAACAATTTAATCAGGTTGGTCGGCTGTCCCATAGAATGAAAATGGCACATTTAAATTTTGTTTCGAAGATTTATGTGGTAATCTATGATGGTAGGCACTAATATTTAAGATAACATGGATATTATAACCGGATCAGGTTATGCTGACGAGTTTATTGACAGTTTTAAAATCTACCATGATTTCCAAATGAATATTTACAAAAATTAAAGCTTAAAAACCTTCATTATTAATTAGTAGATACCAAAATACTTATGTAAATCGAATTTGCCCCTCAGCCTGGACAGGTATTATCAACAAACTTATCAGTAGTAGCTTATTCTACTTATTGTAAATTTGGTACAATTATGATGTGACTTCTTTGACTGAAAAGTTCCAGTAACTTATCCGGACCAGCTGAAAAAAAAACAATATTATCAGAAAATGTAAAATAATGATAATATCACTATGTATTTCATCGTATGACAACAGAGGCTTACAAAATAATAATAGACAACTGTTCTAAAACTACACAAAAAAATCTATAAACACAAAAGAAATGAAATAAATGAAAACAAGGACTAATCAAATATCTCATATCTCTCTATTAGAAATGATTTGATGCAAAAGGAATGAATAAAAAAAAATACTAAAAAAAACGAAACTTTTATCCTACTTACAATATAAAAAGGCGAAAGTTTATTATTTATACTTAAATAGTTTTATAGGTAGGATAATGTGATGAAGTGAGTAATTAGTGCAAAAACACTATAAATATAATGTTAGTTTTTTCACGTAGGTACTTTTTGTGAAGATGTTGAAATCAGTTGAAATTAATGCAAAGGTAGTGCGGACAGAGAACGTTGGATATCTATCTTCTCTTTCGCACTACCTCGAATCGTGCATGGAAATATGCGATCAAAGGGCACTTCCCAGGAAAGTACCCGTTCAAAAGTTTGAACCTTTGAATGTTGGTGCTCAATACAGAGTGCTAAGAAATTGCGAGAAAACCCTTCAAACGTAGAGCAGGTGCATAAAAGTCTTTGTAGTGAAAATTACTGGTATTCACACGATCGGTAAAATAAGGTGCGCAAAAACAATGCATGTACCTATTAATTCTCTTGCCTCGCATAGTAGGCATTAACGCGAAGGCACACAGCTGCAGCGTCGAGCTCCATACAAATGACATTTTTTTTTGTTACTTATTATTTATTTGACTATATGTAGAGACATAACATGACAGGTATATCATTAAACCGTTAAAACTAAGTGCCGTTATGCTAAGTGCAAAATATAAGCAGTCAATTTGTATAAGAAGTTCAAAATGAGTCGCCTATTGGCAACAGACCTCTGTGCTCGTAAGAAAACTACAATAGGTGCAACGAAACCCTTAAGAAAACACAAGAACCTATCAAAACCACTTACTCATGTACTTCCACGTGGGAATGCGCCGGTCCATCAAATTGATGGAGTTGATGATGATGATCATGACTGAAATATTTGTGTTGGGGGTTTAATTTCAATTTTATTGCTATCAAAATAAATATCATCTGTGCTTGTGCCACCGGTAACCTTCTACAGGAACTTGCATTTTTGTTGGTGCTTTTACAAATAACTCGATTTTTTATTCAATATCCCTTGCATAGCAGATACAAAACCTTTAGTGAATTTCAAAATAACGCTCGGATAACAGGAGAACCAATCAACCGATGCTTTTAATGCGACTATAAGTATTCTTTTTAAGCTACAAAATTTCTTCTGTTCACTATTTACCACCCTTAACACCTTACCCGGCTCACCTCTTAATCGTTACTTGTGGGGCATGATGTTTAGGACCATGGCTGTAATATTGAAAATAATATTACTAATCGCAAAATTATGTATATAAATTGGCAGAAAACAGTAATTTCTCGGTGTCGTTATTTCGAAGGTGTGCAACTAACTTTTGGTTCCTTATACAAAAAAAATTTAATAAGTAGATTTAATACATAGTCATCGTCATTTATTACAT
The DNA here is from genome assembly GCA_028535905.1 of Quercus berberidifolia. NCBI lineage: Eukaryota > Viridiplantae > Streptophyta > Magnoliopsida > Fagales > Fagaceae > Quercus > Quercus berberidifolia. Next base: position 3,164 of record JAPQVW010000329.1, on the reverse strand, counting down.
AGTCATTATTAAAATAAAGTGCCATTGATTGTTTTTTTAACATGACCCAACCGGACTGTGTGTTGTGACCTATGCAAATTTTTGCATTTATATATTGTGATTTTATTAATAAAATGAGTGCCAGTTATAGCGATCCCTTCACACCATGGCTCACCTTTTAATTGCGACTTGTGGGACATGATGTTTAGGACCATGACTGTAATATTCAATAAAATATTACTGATAATAATAATAATAATTCTCTAATAGCCAAAAGATTTTCTTGTTTTATATGACAAGTATGCAGGTACAGCTCATTTAAGTTAGAAAAAAGCATTATTTTGATGGTATGAAACCAATTTTTAGGTTCCCCTATGATTGACCTATGCAAAATTTGATGTACCAAGATAACTAGCTGCTGCTTCGCACGCCCTTATCCAGTATAAAAAGTAGCCTGTGTCCATCCCTGAGATACCTACATATCTCCATGCCAAATTGCAATAAGATCTGTTCAGCAGACAGACATAGTGCGTAAGTTTTGAATGTATAATATTAGTATGGATTACGAATATATCCCTTAAATAGATAAAATCAGTGACTACATTATTAATCTGTTCCACGCAAACATTATTCTCATATTACCTAATTGCTTCTTCTTACTTATCTAAGGTTGTCTCTAGGTACTAAGATTTGGAATACGCTATCTGCTGCTCTTTTTACGACCAATTAAAACCTGGATATCTTCCAAACAAGAGTGAATAGGTATCTTCTAAACCTTCGTGATACATCGTCGGCCGGATATCACTTATTATTTTCCATCAGGTGAGATTACAATACAAAAAATACAAAAATATTTATTGGGAACAGAACATAGCCTTATGGTACGATTGAGGGCTGACTACCGCAAAAGTTAAAAACTATGTAGCGGAGTCAGCGCCGATTGTGGTCAAACTAAAGTATATTCATCTATACTGATATTATAACTCCGAAAGTAATTGTGTCTCTCTGTCTGTATGTCTATCTGTTACCTTTTCACGCCTATATGGCTGAATGGATCTCATTGAAATTTGCCAGGGAGCTAGATGGAATTCTAGGGAAGGTCATAGACTACTTTTTATCTCGGAAAAGCGCGGTGAAGCCGCAAGCAGAAGCCAGTTGGTTGTAAAAAATCTAAGTAGGTAGGCATTTTCTACTTTACAGGGAACAAACGAACTTTACCTGGAGGGCAAGTACCAGACATATTCAAGAAACCAAATTTTACTCAAAGGAAACATATCATTATATTTAAAAATAAGTAAAACTGCTTTCACAGAAAAATTACGAGCTTTATCCGATCTATGAAATATTATTTGACAGATTTGATTCTTATGATTCCCGGACTCTTAAGAGACCGGTGTTCTTGGAACTACCAAACTCAACACACACTATTCTCTCACACCACACTCACACACATGCACGCACACATGTACTCGCTTTGGTTTGTAAGCTCCTGTTGCCCGGACTCTTACGAGACTGGTGTCCTCGGGACTGCCAAACTAAACAACACCCCAAAGCACTGGAATTGAATAATTCAAATTTATTTATTTTTGTAATTATTCCTTCCAAATAATTTCTGTATAAATTTGTGTTCTTACCCTAACCTAACGATAAGGTAGAGCGGGGTTCTCTAACACAAGTATATTTATGCTTATAGGAAAACCCCGGACCCCTGTAATTCAACTGTAACTTATGTACAGAATAAACATTTTTCATTTTTTTACCAATCGATGTCATAAAAAATACAAGGGCTATTTTTTAAGACTTTAGTGGATGCGATTAACGTATAAAGCCAGTAATTATCCTAAATTCAGTAAAAGTATTACATTTTTTTTAAAATAAATGAAAGTTTCCTTTAGCCCCTTTGCCCTCCAGGTGACATTAGTTTGTTCCACCCTGTAGAGTTGGCATCTATTCATAGAAGAGTCATCGATTACGACATTCAGTCATAACGAGGAATTATTTATAGAGGTCTTTAGTTTATTGACATTTATGTTGGTATTTCCAGAAGAGATTAAGAAATTCGACAATCTCAAGTTCGTATTTCGCAACCTGTTTAGAATATCCTACTAATAATAATAGTATTTATGTAGATGAGTAGGTTTATGATAATCTTGATATGGTTAGAGAATATATTTAAATATAAATAGCGTTAGTTTTGTGAACAATTCCATTAAGCAAGATATTTTATTTATCTCCAAATTCCCCTATAAACATCGGAGCACCTATAGAGTATATTGTTTACATTTATGTAATATTAGCTCGTAGATATTGCGAAAAATACCATAAAACAACATTCTATACGGCCACCACGGGCTCGCTATTGTACCTATGCAATTAATACAGGTTATACGGAAAAGTTATAAAATGATTTTTATACCCTTTGCTCTTCAGGGCTAAAGCTCCTACTACTCCAACAGCGCCAACTTTAGCAGCCTTGAGTCCAAGGGCACCTGGAATTAACAAAGATAGGTAATAATTTTTATGTTGTCCTCTTAGTAGAATTTCAGCCACGGCTGCCTGTCTCAAAGGAGACCAGGCAACTGCGCAGGACATATTGTAGTATACAAGTGTGTATGCGCAAAGACAGGGGACCTACTCGGAAATCGAAAACCAAAGTTTCTGATTCATTTTCAAACAAGCGCTAATCTTATGTAAGCGACATAAGAGTTGGTTTTGCACGAAAACGAATCCGAAACTTCGTTTTTTCTTTTCCGAGTAGGTCCCCTGGTGCACTCTTTATTCCTTTACTCTCATAATCCGAGGAGCGGCAGACCTAGACGACCGAGGAGTTGTCAGGCGCAGGATCAACGGCTTGACGTGCTTTCCGAGGCACGGGGGGGCGTAAAACTTTTATTTTTATTTATTTATTTATATTTTTCCTAACCTTATAATTTACATGTCATGGTGGTCAAGTCATGGCAAGCCTTGACTCACTTAGTATTCGGGCGTGAGTCAAATCAAACAAAACAAACCACGTTTGTAATGACTAAGCCAATATGAACTGACCTTTAAAGAATATTTTACTAATCAATAAAACGATCTTCGGTTAGAGCCTTTGTTTTCAAAACATTACATAATAAAATTATTGGATTTTGGACAGTCACTTCAAAAATTAATAAAGACTAGACTTTTGAATTAGTTATCAT
>JAPQVW010000328.1:0-32063 GCA_028535905.1 Quercus berberidifolia | reverse complement strand
GTTTTAATTTCCCCTACGTTTCCATCGCGTTACAGCGATCATCGCCCCGTGACCACGATCGCTGTAACGCGATGGAAACGTAGAGGAAATTAAAACAAGGTACGCGATAAATACCCGATAAATATTCATTAATAGGTTAACAAATCGCGAAAGTTTAAAAAGAATATTATCTATACCTACTTACAATATAATTATATTGTTTATCACAAAGAAAACAGCAGGACCCTATCCCTAAAAAGATTGGTAGGTAATTTTTTGCGTCTAGTCCTCGAATTCCCTCCATGACCGATGACAGACAGCCCGTCGAAAAAGTTTTGTTTTATTGCAAAAGTGTAGGTTTCGCGGCGAATGAATAATTGTTGTTATTTTGTTACGATTCCCAACTTGTTTTGCTGGTAATCGTCCATGAAAGATAGGAAATTGTGTTGGAAAAGGAATTTATTCTGGTATAAGGTGACGCAGAGCAAATCTGTGATGTTGACCAAAGCCGTGAAAGAGTAAGTTTTATGTCAAGTTAAATGTAAGAAATATATGCCATACGACATGTTAAGCAGGAAAGCAGCAGAATGCTCTACTTGATACCTAGTAAAACATATTGACGACCGATGTGGCGCAGCGGGCGAAGGTCTGCCTGCGACGCGGAAGGTTGCGGGTTCAATTCCCGCCCGGAACAAATAATTGTTGTGTGAATAATTGTTCCGGAGGTCTGGGTGTTTACTATGTATAATAAAAAATATCTATCTATGTAATACATTGTATTATGTGTATCAGTCATCTAGTACCCATAACACAAGCTCTGCTTAGCTTGGGGCTAGATGATGCTGTGTGGATTGTCCGGCATTATTTATTTATTTATTTTATTTATATCAATTAGAAGAAAAAAGATGGTAGTTAGAAGATAGATAGTACCCCCTCTCTTTATTAATATGCACACAGATCTGACTTCATGTACAGTTCAACGAACCTATCCATACCAGGCTGTCTGGCAGATCGCTCTTGAGCGATAAGACCTCCAATTGTCACTTATAATGTTTCATTTCTAAATTGTTTCTCCGTAAAGTGTGCAACTGTCTATGTATCTAGCATTTCAGCCTTCGTTCAATTAATCTAGTTTTAACCAAGGCCCTCATTTTACGACATGCTTTTAAAAAGCCATAGAAGCGATACGTTTTCCGAAACTTAATTAACTTTTGCAGAAAATAGTAAAGTGTTCCTGGACCAATCTGTACTAAAAGATCAGCAAAGTCTGTCGGTATGCACAAACACAAAACAGAGCAAAGCGGGCAAGAATAAGGTTGGCTAGGAAAAGCTTTTTGGTAACACACAGCTACAATATTTGCCTTTTAAAATAAATATAAAGAAAGTTATTTAGAACGGGATATTTGCCATGATTCGAGTTTTTAGATTCGTTATTCCGGTCTCAGTTATTTCGTGATCATGGCGCATGCAACTGTGCCGAAATATTGGAAAACTAATAACCATGATAGTTTTCAAAAGTTGTAAACATAAAGAAGTAGTACAATCTCACAGACGGGCTAAAGACAAAAAAAAAATTAGGTTAGGTACATTATAGTTGACCATACTTTTGTCAAAATCGGTTAAATTTTTAGCCTCCAACTACACAACAAACCTACGTAAAAATGAAATAGTTAAACCGCAATTCTAAATCAAGCAAAACATTATATTCAGTTAAACAATAAAATAGCCGAAAGAGAAACGTTTACAATAACAACATTAATTTAGCCATGTTCAGAAACAAGATGCGAAACGAGAAACGGAAGCATTTAATAACTGAAGCACCAAAAAATGTTCTCGCTAAATCACAAAAGCAGTAACTTACCCTAAGGGTCGGCAACAATGCTGTCTCAATTGTGAAATGTGCGCGAAAGAGGCTTATTCCGTACTTTTTAGTTTATTTCGCATGAACTTGACGTCTGTTTAACTTAAACTCGGAATAACCCGGATGGTTTAAGAGTTTTTAAGTAAAAACTACTTAATTAACGAAGAGAGGATAATAAAGTATTCGTTAGTTTGTTCCTAGACGGAAATGGATTGGAGAGGCACTTCAGCTTTTAACTAAGTAATTAAAACATGGCGAAAGAGTAGGTAAGGACTTACTTTGGAGGACTGTAAACAGATTATCTTTAAGTCCAGATTCACTGAGAAATCATCTGAAAGTGAGAATTGTAAAAAGAGAGTGTTGAGAGTAACCGGTTTTTTGTTTATAAAAAATAAGCTGCTGCCCGCGGCTTCGCACGCCCTTATCCAGGATAAAAAGTAGCCTGCCTATGTTTGATTCCAGGTCTAGGGCTACATCTATGCAAAATTTCTCAATCGCTTCTGTAGTTTTGGCGTGAAGAAGCCAAACATCCATCCATCCAAACTTTTGTATTTACTCGTATAATATTGGTGTGATTGATACCTTTGGTTATTTCAAAAGATGTTTCTTTTAAGTTTTTGTCATAAGGAAAGTAAACATCAAAACCTATTATTGGTTTATTCTACTATAAAGGTGTGACATACACACTTTGATACTATTTGATATTGATAACCGAGTGGCTGATATCAGTTTGCACATTAGCAAATCAGAAAAAAGAAGTTCACTACCGCGTCCGCCCCTTGTCAAAGTTACTATACTGCTAAAATGCAACAAATCACTCAAAATAAATAAATAATAAATTATGCTGAACAATTCACACAGCATCATTTGAAAACTGTAATCGAGTTCGTATAAAACCCTAGAAACCCGGAACAAAGAACTGCAGATCGTGCAAACATTTGTTCCGAGGCGGGAATCGAACCCGCAACCTCCTTAGATCGCTGTCATACTATGAAAAGTAGTCGTCTCAGTATCCGTTAGGGGCGCTGCAAGTTGCTAATGTATGGAAAGACGAGAAAACTTTTATTTTTTCGAAAAACAACAAAACTCATCCTATGATATAAGGTATGATCTGTGAATTTAATAAAAATACCTTAAACTAAAACCAGAACCCATCAAATTTTAGGAACATGTATATAATGTACCAAAGAAAATTACAATAAAATAATAGAAACAAATTAGAACTAGTATTTACAATTGAAACAGTTGAGCTAACTGCACTGTTGCAAACAATCTACCGGTAGCTCAACTCATTAATATCAATACCAGTCGGAAGCGTCCCTAAGACGCTGGCTGCATTGCCCCGCTGTATGCCAATGCTGAATGAATTATAACTCAATTGTATAATAATATAAAATTAAATGAATAGAATATCTGTTTCATTACCGAATAGTAAAATAACGGGACTCTGTGTATGTAGGTAAGGGTTTGCCAAAAATATTAGAAAATTAAAACGTTCATAGTTTTATTCTTCAACAGTGTTGGCAATGGCAATGTTTATTTATGTTTATGCAGTGCCAGAATATAAACACAACTTTTGTACGCAAAACAAACTTTATTTTCAAAAACACTGCACACCATTGCGGCACCAGAAGTGTCCTCAACTATATAAAATACGCAAGGTTTGGCAAACAAACATTTTTAGGGTTCCATTTAGGAATTTTCCCAAGGGATCACAAGAATAACATTCTGTGCATTTTCTTAGCGACAGTTATTATACTTTATACAAATTACAATCTCTAAATATAAAACGCAGTGTAAGTATAGATAACAATCAGAGGCAAAATCCCGAGCGTTCCGTTTCATCCACCCAGTCCGAACCCTAAAAAACTTTTACACCAAAATAAAACATGGGATGAAATAATCCTGAAAATTACCCGGAGTTCCCACTGTCAATTTCACCCCGCCGGCGGAGAATTTTTTTCATATCCTATACCCCGCTAATAAACTTGAACTCTTTGTACGTAAGAAGCATCGTAAAATTTTCTTTACTGCGCCGCTGGCCCGAAGTAAAAGGCTCTTTTTACTGCAAAACACACCTACAAAATAGCTGCTTATTAGACTTGCTTCATTTGTTTTGACGAGTTACCTTGTAGCGAAAGTGATTTTGGTACCGTTTTACCAAGAATGAGTTATTATGATTATGAGTCAGTTAGTTGGCTCTGAAGAATGAAGAAAAAGAAAAACAAACGAGAAACAAGATAGTAAATAAACTCGGATAATTATCGATGAACTCTAGCAAAGTGATTTTTCAATGTTTAAAAGTATTATTATTACTTAGCTTAGCTAGCAATATTCTGCATAAGAACTTGAATCAGACGGTATTTCACTGAACCTCAGTTGAAATAACGGATTCTCGCCTGAGGTGCCTTCGTCTTGATAGCCAATCGACGGTCATGCAATTTTCTAAGCCCTTGATTTCATTGCTACATAAAATAGGGATCTATTTAAAAGTCGGGTTAGCGCTAAAGGTCCTAAGTACCTCTATTCATTATTTGCCATAACAGAGGCTGGTTTCCAGAATATAGCTCAACGAGGTGTGTTTATTGACCGTTCGTTTTTAATTTTCCATCAGTAGGGTAAATTAAATTATTATAGTAGGATAGGCGGTCGTCGCAGTAGTGATACGTACGTGACCAACTCGCAAAGAACCTAGGTTCTTAAAATTACAATCAATTACCGATAGGCTAAATAAAAAATATTTAGCCTATTTTCTAGGCTACATAGATATATAAAGTGTTGTAACAAGTTTTGCCCATCAAAACTTGATTGTGATTTTAAGAAGCTGGGCTTTTTTTGGCGGTTGGACACGTATAGGGGCTTCAGTTCAGACTCAGTCAATCCCTGAATAAATTTTACACCTTTTAATGCTAATTATACTCGCAAGCCACTCACGACCACATAATATTTCCGGTAGCAAAATTTTAATGCAAAATAACAAAAACCAATGATAAGCTCAAATCTCAAATGTATCGGATATCGATAACATTATTTTGCACAACATCAATCATAATAACAAAAACTACTGTTATATGGAGTCGCTGCCAATTATTTTATGAAAACAACTTTTTCTTTGAAACTTTTTTACGGATAAAAAGCCATAAAAGTCCGTTCGTCTGCGGACCACTAAATTAGCTACATTCATAGAAACCAAACTGTTTGTAGGCTGTTCCTAACCCGACTTTATTTGCAGCACTGAATCTAAACTTTTCGTTTCGTTAGGTTTATTAGCTTATTTTTGTTTGCAGTGTAAATTGACTCAACATGTAGAATAAATATATTTTAAAAGAGCAAAAAGTTTATCTATAGGTATATATAGTATATCTATTACTTAGGTATTTTATGTATAGAACAATTGATTCTGAAATTTTTAGGTAATCGACTCTTACCGTAACATGCCTGATATTTTTTATCAGTAACAGATTTTTTAACTCCATTTTTGTGCGCTAGGTAGATGGTGCCTGGCTGAAGTTAGTTAATTTCATCACCGGTGTATTTTATAGTGAACTTGATTTTTACACACGCTTTTATTAGCTCGGGCTGTATGTATGTATGTACGTATGTATGTACGTATGTATGTATGTAATAGAATCTTTGAACATAATTTTCACCAACTTCCAGAAGTCTGATTAATTTGAAACTTTGCATACGTATCAAGGACCGATGACAATGCAATAATTTAATAATAGTTTTCCTTAACTAGCGACCCGCCCCGACTTCTCACGGGTGCAAAAGTAAAGGATAAAAAAGGGTTATTGTGGGTTATCCCTAAGAGATAGACATATACCATCCTGGATTTTTTTGTAGACCTTTTTAAGGTGTACAATACTGTAGTACATTATTTTGTTCTATCTCGTAGGGTTCAGCCAGCGTTTGCAACGTAAGCGCAAAAAAAGTGTTTATTTACGACATCACATTAGAAACCTCTAAAATTATCAGTGTTTCTCTACTATATTATGCATGTATTATACATATAAATCTTCCTCTTGAATTACTCTATCTATTACAAGAATCCACATCAAAATCCGTTGCTTAGTTTTAAAGATCTAAGCATACATAGGGACAGACAGATGGGAAGCGACTTTGTTTTATACTATGTATTGATGGATTTGCCAGGATTAATAAATTCTTTTGTAGATCCTCTGTAGGAGAGGGAGAAAGATAAAGCTAGCGCGCGATTGAAATTAATTAATTCCCCAGTATATGAGTTTGTCACAGACTAAAAAATGAAAAATAAATTATAGTTTAAAAAAAACTAAAAAACACACGCTTTTATTGCCAATCGAACTAAAAACTAGAAAATAATTTTTGATGACAAAGAGTAATATAATAAAATTTAAGTTATTAACACAATAATTCAATTCAGAGTAAAAAGCGTGGGGTGCTTGGTATTTTTAAATATTACAATCATCTTATTGGCAACTATCTATGAGAGGATAGTTATGAACTGCAGTAAAATGCACCCCACGCTTTTTACTCTGAATTGAATTATTGTGTTAATAACTTAAATTTTATTATATTACTCTTTGTCATCAAAAATTATTTTCTAGTTTTTAGTTCGATTGGCAATAAAGCGTGTGTTTTTTAGTTTTTTTTAAACTATAATTTATTCTATTTATTGTTAGTCCATTTAGTACGAGTAATAATAGTTGTCTTAACTATATTTAGCTGTACACACATATTTTTACGTTACTATGTAGATTAGAACCATTATTTTTGTATTTTTATATTATCTGGCATTGTAATGTGTTTTGTGTGTTAATAAATAAAATAAAAAAATAAAATAGTATGTGGTACTTGCAAGTTACCTTTAAGAAATACTAACTCATGGATTCCATAACTAAAATAAGAATTTGAGATGCGGCATTTCTTTGCGACATTTTTCGCGTCGGGTTAGGAGTAAGCTGAAAGGAATTCCGTAAATTCCGTAAAAATACCGTTACAGTAAGTTGGGCCGTAAAATCCGGAATACAAATCGCCCTGACCAAGGGTAAAGGGTGTATTTCAATTCTTACAGTTGTAGGCTACTTTCAGCTTTCGTGGATAAAAATGTTTTGATTATGGTCTTGCTATATTGGACTTTACTTTTTCTAAGTGTCTTTTACAGTTCTATAAAAATAAATTATACTGATTCAGGACATTTTCACCAACTTCAATACAAAGTGGTTATATGTTCGGCTTTATGTATGTTTTTTGTGTGTATGTTCTCCGATTTACCCGCCAATTGTGGACAGATTTTAATGATTCTTCGCTATTGTATATTTGACTTGTCTAAGTGTTTATTTTGTAAGCCCAATTTAATAAAGAGATTGATTTCTGAGTTATATAGACAGGGAAAAAAATATTATTTACTAACTTACCTGCACGCGATTTCATTTGGGTAGACTTTAGGGTAAAAAGGCTTCTGAAAACCAGTAACCATATTTTTATTATTAAAAAAATATCTATTGTTTTTGAAATTTGTGAAACCTCTTTTTCCTAATTTTATTTGTTTATTATTTATCCACACTGAATACCAACATAAATTACGTCACACGTTACCAACTTACTGTAACACGCCAGGATACAAATCTGAAACTTTGACACCATAATTTAGCCCATTTTGAAGGTTCTATTGAAACTTCCTGAAATACGGGTTTTGTCCTTTTACTTGAACATAATACAGAAGGAAATGTTTTTGGAATTTTCAATATTTTGCACTAAAGTTAGAACCATTGCTCATTGAAGTGAGGATGACGAAACTTCAACCCTCATCGACACTGCAAAAGTTGTTACTACATCGACACTGCAAAAGTTGTTACTAAGTACATTTTTACCCTTACGATTAGACATACGCAGTTGTTAGGTTCAACGCTTGATATTTCGTAATATCAATTCAGTTCTAGTTAAAATAGTTACAATTACTACGTAGGTACTCTACGTAGGTTGGTACCTACTACTGCTTTCATGTTATTATTTTTATAGTCATCGCATTGCAGGGCAAAGACCTCCCTATAACCCTTCCTCCTCCACAGTCCTGTCACATGAACGACATCCTTTCTATAAACGAAACAAGCTCGCCAGTTTTCATCATCTTTATGTCCTTATCACACTCAGGGTGGGGTTGGGATAGCAAGTATTATCCGCTCCTACCTCATCCATTTCGTCAGTTTTGTATATTTTGAATAAAATAAAGCTTGCACTCACCGACTACGTGAATGTACGCGGAGAGGACTTGCGTGTGAAAGGAAGGTGCGTCTGCCGACACCTCGCAGCGGTAGCGACCTGCGAGAGCGCGTGTGGCGTCCCTTAGGACTACCTGCTGAGACGTCGAGCGGGACACCTAGAACAAAGGAAAAGAAATGAGTGTGGCTTAGTGCTTTATGTTAGCGTATTCCAATTTCAATTTTATACCAGAACGCTTTTTTAGTTTAAAAAACTTATCGTAGTTTGACGAATTCGTTATGAATGTGAGCGGGTAAGCTACCTTTGTTTGGGCTGGATCAAGAACAGAAAGCTGTGTTTGAAATTTGAAGAAGCTTGCGTCGAGTTGCTTATTCTATCTCTAAAGTCGTATTCTTGTAGTATCTACGTCAACTTCAGGCTAGCAGGAAATGTTGTTACAATACTGCTTAACTACAATAATATAAATATTACTAATTTTACATATTTTTTTGAGATTAGTAGTGGAGTGTTGGAAGCACTATTTGTTAAAACAAGCGAATAATTTAAAAGTTAGTTCTTTATTTTCGAATCAGAGTTTGAACATTTCAACGTGAATGGGTGCTGGCAATGTTTTCCCCACAAAAGATTAAAAGTTCGCACAGCCAATGCAAAGAGACATAATTAAAGCGACTCTTCCATTTCATTGGGTGGCAATATCCTGCGTCCCACTTTATCCGACGTACACTTTAGCGCTGTATTTTACGTAGGACATTTTAAACTCTTTTTATTTGAATTTTAAGTCCACTGAACAATTGCACAGGCATTCTCCTAGTAGAGGACTTAAGGTTGTCGCATACATAGGCCACAGCCACTCCCGCAAAACACTCGCACGCTTCCACCTCAAATCGTGTTGACCGCACGCTGTCCACGCGGTGACAGCTAGCAGGCTCATTGTCCACATACGCTCGGCAAAAAGCCGTATGATCGTACAAGTTGCTTGAGACCCACTCGCGTGATGCTTGCAGTAAGCAAGATGTCAACTAAAGAGTGGCTAGGTTGCGGCAAGCTCGCTTACTGCGTGCTGGTTGCTATTTTATGCTGTCACTATAAAATGTATCTAAAGATTACGAGCAAGTTCATAGCTTATTTGAACGCACATTTTTGTGCTGTGCGGCAGCGGAGTGGGATGTGTTCATGTGTGTGCTATGTCCTTTAAGTTCGCTCAATTACTTTAGCTTACCATAGCTTGCTATACGGTAAGCTTGCTATATTACCTTGTCTTTGAAGATAGTTCTTACTAAACTCAGAATACGCTTAAGGGTGCCTTCAGATGCAGTGTATGCATGTACTAAACTTAATCGGTCATAACTTAACGGGTTACATAAAGTTGGGACATCGACTTCGAGAATTCGATACTACGACTGCGCGAAGTTGAACTCTCTGTCGTAGGTAGATTATCTAAGGACTGGAAATAGGTGTAAAGCAAAGCTATGTTGAAGATCTTCGAACAGGAGAACAACAAAAGATAAATAAATAAAAAATGCTAGACATTCACACAGCATCATCTAGCCCCAAGCTTAGCAGAGCTTGTGTTATGGATACTAAATAACTGATATTGATTCATAGTACAATACAGTACATAGGTAGATATTTTAAATAGACATAAAAACACTCAGAATACTCGGAACAAACGTTCCTGACTAGTGTAGAAGTGAAAAGCTGTTAACCTGCAGGCTTCGCTTAGCGAGATCGCCCTAGAAAGCGCTTTGTGGTAGACAAAGCGCTTTCTAGGGTTTCGTACCCGAAGGGTGAAATCGGAACCCTATTACTAAGCCTCCGCTGTCTGTCCGTCTATCCGTTTGTCCGTCTATCCTTCTGTCACGGGGTTGTATCTCATGAACCGTTAAATGTAGATTGTTGATTTTTTTAACAGAATGTGTATTTCTCTTGCCGCTATAACAACAAATAATAAAAATAAATACTAAAATTAAAGCTCGATATGATTGTTTTTGCTATTTTTGCTCTACGTTTGTCAAGGCTGAATCTCCTAAACCGTAAAAGGTAGACAGTAGAAATTTGTACAGAATGTGTATTACTATTGCTACTTTAGCAACAAATTATAAAAATAAAATAATGTCAATAATTAATGGGGCAAACGACCAAATCGAGTCTATCAAAAAATTCTGTTTTCAGGGTTCCTCTTGCGTCTTTCAAGTATGGTCCGGAACCCTTCGTGTGCGAGTCGACTCGTACTTGGCCGGTTTATTTATAAGTAATCAATAGACCTTCCTTTGACCACACCTGATAGAAAGTGACGATGTGGTCGACGATGTCGGAAAATCAGCAGCAGTAGACAAAATAAAATACACGTATGACATTTTTACCTGTTTTAGTCCAGACAAAATCTCGCCTAGGCTGTTAATGAACTGCACGAGCTGTTGCTATCGAAGTTTTCTTTTGTTTTCGTTATTCTTTTTCTTCGGTTCATGTTTTATTAAAACCACGTCTCTATTTTCCCTTATTGACGTTGACTGGAGGCCTATTTTAATTTCTGCCTCCATTCTGCCCATTATTATCTTTGATGACAACCCTTGCCTTTATCGCTGGAGTTTTATTAAGGATGTTTTTATTATTTAGGACATCTGACGTCATTTTGTGGCCTTGTTGACTACGAAAAATTATGAACAAAGAATTGTGAATTTTTATTGGTGATTTTATTGTACCTCCTTGTCTTAAGTCATGACTCAGTAATGGGACGTTGCTTTTAAGCTTACGCGATCTGAACATATGTTTAAATAACAATGAAGGGCTATTTAACGTCGGGGAAAAAGGCTACATTATTATAGGATGAAGCTGATGGGACGTAGGGGAGATCCCGGTACATGCCACTTAAAAGCCAACACGTAACCGACTCGGCATTCATCTCTTACCTACCTAATCAACATCAAACAATAATAGCCTGTGTTCATTGATCTGAAGCAGATATTGTTCTGTTACGGAAAAAAAAATAGATTCTACCTGCTACGCAAAAAAGTTTATTTCAGCTTGAGTACAAGACTTCGATAAGTCTAATCGAGATGGTTGGCGCTGTGAAAGAAATGAACTTTAATGCATTGCAGTAAAATCTAAAATTATTATATTCTTGGTCCAGAAAAATATATGCTTACAGTGTCACACCACTTTAAGCAGAGTATGAGCATTTTCGTATTTATGTAGCTTGTGAACCAAGTAGATACATATTATTATTCAAATGTATTCTTGCACCGTATATTAATAAAAGTAACTACAGTATTGCAGGACTGTAAGGTGACTAAGAATCGCGCTTTGCTCAGCTCGTGCCAAATCGCACTATCACTACACTATTATATTTTTATTGCACCTATTGCGGAGTTAACCTTTCTACTTTTGAACAGACTTCTTATATTTACAGTGGATAAAAAAAGAAATGAGCAGAAATAAAAATTATTGTTTTGAAAAAACTAAAAACCGACTTCAAATTCCTTAATATTTACGATGTTTTTTTTTTAAGTTTTGGGGACAAATAGGCGATTCCTCGGGAATATATTTTTTATGGAATCACCTCGAGATCATTTTCTATATAATAGCGAAAGGATTTTCAAAATAGGTCCAGAATTAACAAATAAATCAACAAACATAAAAAAACTCGTACATAAAAAAAGTAAAAAACAAAAACATACCTCTTCCTTTTTTTGAAGTCGGTTATAAAGAAGAATAACCTCACTATTAATTAAGGTTTTTAAATAACCATTTTCAAAACATAATTATTTTTAAAAGCTATCAAACATAATACTTATTTAAAATTACGTGTTTTGGGATAAGCAATAAAATACGTCTCTAGGTGTTAGGCAAGTCAAATAATAATGCCCCAAGCACAGCTGCACCCAAACTAGGAAGAGCTGTATAACAACGGAGCCTGATCAAAGTGGTGCCATTTATCAAACACTAGAAAAATTGAAAATATTTGCTTCCCAATAAAAGCAATAAATCTAAACCTACAAAATAACAACGTGTTAAGAATGAACAAAGTATGGTAATTCCCGATCGTTTGCCAAAGGAATAAAACTCAAAATTGATTGCTATAGAATAACTTGCACTCGAGAAGTTTGCGAAAGACTCGAAATAACAATATCCACCGCTGAATTTATCTTCGAAAGTTTTTATACAGTTCAATTTATTTTTGACTAGCTTTCATGCGAATTTGAATAAACAAGTTTTAAAATATTGAGTTCGATAAGGCTTTCTTGTGAAGAAAATTATTATCAAAGGATTTGCATAAAATAATATGCAATATGAGAGATTTCCGGCTTATCACAGAAGAGGTAGAAATATGCCTTTTGTCTATAATTTTACTAACATTTTTTGGTCGACTGTACTAAAATTCACCTAAAGTAAAAGTAGTGCGAGTTGCGGAACGAAGAGTATGAGTAGTTTTTACGATTCGTCAACTCACACCAGTTCGGACAAGATTCATGGTGTGAGTTGACGAACGACTCAGTGTGGGACCTCCTCCTCCCAGGTAGGATGACGATCTGCGAAAAAATGCAGGCAGATGCTGGGTGTGGCAAGCTGAAGACAAGGCGCTATGGTGCTCATTAGGGGAGGCCTATGTCCAGCAGTGGACTAATATTATTTGATGATGATGATGACAGAAAAGGGCTCTGAATTCGATGTGAGGATAGTATCTCAACGTCATCGATACGTCGCATTCTTCTATGAGCGCCTCTATCGTGCGGAAATGGAACTACACAAATCCAATACAAAAATGTTCTATGACGTTGAGATACTAGCCACAAACTTCAGGGCTTAGATCTGTTCCGGAAAAGTAAAAATTAATATTTTTTATTAGATTTCCGGGAGATATCCAGGATAAGGCAGACATACGCTATTCCATGGGTTGACGTGATAAGCTTCAGCTAGTTCCTGATTGAGCAACTCCTTTGTTAAAGCGTCTGCCTGCACACCAAAGTCCTGATTTTATGCATACAGGTATTGGTCTTAGGTGTAGGTAGTCTTAGTGGGTACACAATGCATAAAAACCCTGTCAGGACGCAACAATTATTTAAAGATTTTTGTTATTTAAAACTTTTTTGTACTGAAGTACATGTTTTCTTATCGAGGCATTTTCAACCAAAAGCACATATTTTTACACAGGGTTGGCTTTACTGATATAATGTATGAGTAATACCTATGTAATGTATAATGTAATATATATAATGTATAATACCTATGACATGCTAAAACCGTCACGTTATCTGTTAAAAAATATGAGCTTAGCCATAAATAAAATCACGTTAACGAAACAGTTGCCCACCTATCGATTCCTAAATATTCAAAGACTACATTTTTCACGATATTCCAAAGACTTTTCCTTAATGGTAATAAGGACTACACGGATTTCCACGTAAACCTCCCTTTCCACGTAATAACATAAACCCTTTTGCATGTAGGTATATTTTTTATCGAAAATAAAATAAACACACACATGACGACCGATGTGGCGCAGCGGGCGAAGGTCTGCCTGCGACGCGGAAGGTTGCGGGTTCGATTCCCGCCCGGAACAAATATTTGTGCGCTCCACAGAAATTTGTTCCGGAGGTCTGAGTGTTTACTATGTACAATAAAAAAATATCTATCTATGTAATACATTGTATTATGTGTATCAGTCATCTAGTACCCATAACACAAGCTCTGCTTAGCTTGGGGCTAGATGATGCTGTGTGGATTGTCCAGCATTATTTATTTATTTACATTAAGTTTCATTTTTCGATAACTTAAAAGGTTTATGTAATTGTTGATTCTAAACGATTTCTTACTAACAAAGAAAATTACAATCAAATAATAGAAACAAATTAGAACTAGTATTTACAACTGAGACCGTTCAGCTAACTGCAGACTGTTGCAAACAATCTACAGGTAGTACAATTCATTCATATCAATACCAGTCGGAAGCGTCCCCAAGACGCTGGCTGCATTGCCCCGCTGTATGGCAATGCTGATGCGCTGTGCCAAATAATTACAAGCATTCGGGTCACGTATTTCTTAATTAGGTACTAACTACAAAATATCAGATTATATGGAGTTTAAAAAAGCTCGAAGATAAGAAAACTCGAAAACTTACAACCTAGCAAGGTAAAGGTTTCAAGTAAGGTAAAGTTCACATCTTTACCTTAAAAAGATTGAAGTGAACAAAAAATCAAAATGATCGCTCTATTTGCTGGTTTTATTTAATTTGGTATGATGTTATTTTAAATTTCTGACGTGTCCAAGAGTCCTGTAAGATCTAAAGGAAATAAAGCACTTTGAGTTAACTTTTTATTAGTTTTCCCCAAACTGATTTCATACGAACAGCACTATAGGAGCTTTGAGAGTTATAATGGCTGAAAATTCCCCTTATTTCCCTAATCCGAGAAACCGCTCCCACCGAATTAAAACACAAAAAGATGTCTCAAATCTCTTTCCTTATTCTTGCCGTGTCTTGTTTATAATTAGGGCGTATAAAGGGGCGCATAATCCGCCTTAATGCCCGTAGTCAGGTGTAGTGACCCCTCCTTAAACAATTAAGCTCCTAATGGTTCAATTCTATTTCCAAGGTCGAGGGGACATAGGCGCCTATCTTTAAATCAGCTAGACCACTTTTTTGGTGGATCTATCTGCCTTGCTTGCATAACAAAATAACAGGGGCCCAATCCTGGTAGCTAGTCGCTTTACCATGACAATGGTATCGTCGCAGCATCGTCATGTTGCATCCTTAGATAAAATAAACTCTAGATAATGCGTGTGGTGCTATTCGCACGGAGATATTGATAGTGTCGTATATTTTTATGTACTTTTACTTATTAATAGGTTGTGGGTAGATAATAAAATCAGTCTGTGGTCAACTTATCTTTCATTCACAACCGATATAATGGTTTCAATCTTTACGCTTTTGACGCGCATCTGTAGTTTTTAAGGTAGAATGCCAAAATGTGTCATTCTGTGACGATATTTATGATATTTATTTATTTTGATACGATATTTACGACGCTTTACTATGACTACTGTCATAGTAAAGCGACCGATTAGTATAGACCGATTAGGTCCTTTTCCACGTAGCCGTTCTGTCAGTTCACATAGCTTAATTAACCAGCGAGGGCGCGTCAACGCTAGATATGAATGATATCTACAAATAATTGATGAGATTGAAGAGACTTATTGAGGCACTCCGTCCACACCATCAGAAAAGCTGAAACGAAGCTGTCAATCACCAAAAATCCTGCTCCGGTATTTCAGCTGCCGGCTCGGGGTTGTTAGAGCCTAGTTAGGCCCGCTTATTCCCAGTAGTTCTGTGCACCAAAAATTTATTACTAATTGCAATAATGTCAGGAATTGACAGCAAATGTCAAAAATCCGGGGAACAATGCACAATACACTCCCAAGCGAAATTTCAGTGTAGATCACTGTTCCCCCACTTAGAATTAGAATTAGCTTCGAAATAATTGATTGAGCCAGCTGTTCTAAGTATCAGTCACAGGGACTCTAGTACGCCATTTGCTTATCAAATATTTGTGCTTTTGAATGGCGTGATTAGGGAAATGCGATCGTTGTAATGTAAATTGGATTATATTACGACACTGTATGACTTTATAGTATGTTATGTGGTCAGTTCCGGGAAAATATTGCTTTTTGATGATACTTTTCGCAGTGAAATCTTACTGAATAACAGTGCTCTTAATGCTCTTTCGTTTTATTATTATATTTATATATTAGAAAGATTGGTAATAGCGCAAAATGCTTCATATCTTACGCATTAACAGATTTACAAAACGTTTCCTTTATAGAATACCTAGGTACATCAAACTGAAATGGTACTGCATACCACCCTTAGTTGCTTATTGTTGCTGATGTCCACTTCAGGTTAGTAGAGCATAAGTGACTAAAGATAAAAGTATTTAAACACCACAAATTTTAATTAACCTATTAACTCAATGGAAAATCAGGCCTTAGTAAGAGTTTTACTTTTTCGAAAACTGCGGAAAACTGCAGTGGACATAGGCGAATTATGATGATGACGATAGATGTTCACGTTTCGTTCCATATGGCGCACAGTTTGAATAAAGTGAAAAGAGCGAATGCTTAAGAGTAGTTGCTTAAAATTTTTAAGAAACTATACCGACTAAATTTAATACAATAAAATAAAATTTAATAAAAGTCTGTAACGTATACGTCTTAAGTGAATGAAATCTACCGTTGTACTGACGCGATTAGTATCGAGTGTGTAATATGTAGATTCGATCCAAAATATTGCAAGATAAAAATCACGTTAAATATCGTGATTATTATCGAGTGTGTAGCATGCGCCATTCATTAAGCGCCCCTACAGGATATCGAGAGAAACTTATTTTCATAGTAGGACAGCGATCCAATAGTTTCTTATGATCTTCTTGACAGGAAAGCGATAGTAAACTGTAATGTTCCCGAAAACTTCTTCCGTTTTATTATTTTTCTAACTCGTACCGTATGGTACTCGTATCTCTGTATCTTGTTTGACTGTCAGTTCATCAGTCCGCTATCTATCCGGAACCAGGGGACCCAGCGATTAGCGCGACCAATGAGCAGTGTTTGATTACCATGACTAGTAGCAAATTCATTGCATAGTTTACTATAGGTACCGCTAAACGAGAGTCCCTCGTTCAACTAACAAATTGATTATCTAGGTAATTATAATGACTAATTAATTAAGTATATCAATTTAATCAACAAGCTAATTTTGCGATAATTCGAAAGTCCGTGTCAATGCGGCGTTTTCTTATAAAAATTGGTCAAAAGAGTTCTACCAGATAGAAAAGAGGGCGCTTTTAATAAATAAATAAAATAAATAATGCTGTATAACCAATAAACAATCCACACAGCTTCATCTAGCCCTAAGCTAAGGGAGCTTGTGTTATGGGTACTAGATAACATTTAAAAAATACATAACACTAATTAGATTGTCATTTTTTACTATATACATAGAAAATACACGCGGAACACCAGGAACCGTACAAACATTTGTCCCGAGGCGGGAATCGTACCCCCATGGCCTCCTGTGTCGTAAGCGTACCTTCGCCCGTCGTTATTCAGTCAACTAGTTTAGTGTTGGTATCAACAAAATCGAAACCGGTATCTTCAATTATAAAGACATTACAAATACCGGTATCACGTTGCAACGATAACTAATAAATTCCTCAATATCATTTCAATAGCTTTTATAGACGGAGAATAATACTTGTCTATTACTTTTTAGTACCTTTTTAGTTCCTACACGAGGTGAAATCTAATAAACACGCAATATCGGTGAAGAGTCACACGGCTGACTTTATGTTGGGCCAACTGACTGTGAAGACTAGCTAAAATCTGAAATTTTTCAGTTCCCTATAATCAAAATATTGTAATTTTTCATTCAATGTTGTACAGTTAGTTTGCTCAGAAATTAGTCTCAATATTATAACTTAACAGTTTATTCGTCTGTTTGGATATCCAAGCAATGAAGGTGTAACAGTTATCGTTACAGAATAACCATTTACAATTGTAACGATAACGATTATCCGTTACATATTACAATGTAATAACGGCGTTATAACATCAATGTTATTGCATGTTTGGATTCGTTGCCGTTTACGTTATGGGCGCTTGTAAAGCTATTTTTGTTAACGATATTTTATTGTAACCTTATGTTATTGGAAGCTCAGATGGAAACAATCACACTAATATTATAAATGCGAAAGTTTGGATGAATGGATAGATGGATGGATGGATGGATGAATGTTTATGGCTTCTTCATGCCAAAACTACTGAAATGATTGAAATGATTGAAATTTTGCATAGATGTAGCCCTAGACCTGGAATCAAACATAGGCTACTTTTTGTCCTGGATAAGAGCGTGCGAAGCCGCGAGCAACAGCTAGTAATTTTATAAAGATGAAATATGTCTAAAGGCTTTGATGAAGAAATAGTCACTATAGATAGGTAGATGGATAGAAAACACTATTATTCCACACAAAGAAAGAAAACAATACAGATAAAAATAGAGGAAGTATAAAGAACGCCTTATCGCTATATGCTATCTCTTCCAGGCAACCTTGGGATGGACTGGACATGAAATAACACTATAGACGGTGGCACTTTAATAAATCTATTTGGATTAAATATAAAGAAAACAAATACATATGTACCATAAAACCTAAATAACCTACAAATATTATAATAAACTGGCGTAAACAAAATAAGGTTGTTCGACTTATGCTTATTCTGATGAAGCCGTTTTTTTTAAAGATAGAGAGTGATTTTGCACGTGTAAAGTCCATGCTTGAAAACGAAAGTTTTCAATCAGGACGTCCTATCCTCATGACCTAAGGCACTGAGACGTGGACACTCACGGTAGGGCTGGGCCACCAGTTCAAAGTCGCTCAGCGAGCTATGGAAAGAGCTATGCTCGGAGTTACTCTGAAGGATAGGATTCGTAACGAATTCATCGGACAGAGAATCAAGGTTTTCGACATAGCTCAAACAATTAGCAAGCTCAATTGGCAGTGGGCCGGCCAGATCTCGCGAAGAACCGACAATCGCTGGGGTAAATGTGTTCTTGAATGGAGACCGCGACATGGCAAACGTAGTGGGGGACACTCTCCGGCCAGGTGGGATGACGATCTGCGAAAGATTGCAGGTAGATGCTGGATGCGACAAGGCGCTATGGCGCTCATTACGAGAGGCCTATGTCCTGCAGAGGACTGCTATAGGCTGATGATAATGATGATGATGTCCAGGGAGAGAGCATTCCATGTACGGATAGCTTGTACCTACAGTGAAAATTTTGTTGTCGGTTAGCAACACGTTTATTTTCTCAGCTCATAACGCTCTACAGGACAACAACCTCTGAGTATTCGTTAATTATTATTTTCATTAACTAAGGCATGTTGTCTCTAAGTGACAACAACGTCCTACAACTAAAAGCGAAGAGATAACTTTTAATTAAATATCATTGCAGAACTATCAGAAAAGTAATAAGATAGGTACTTTACTTGTTTCATAATTTATTGAAGAACTTTCAAAATGTTATCAGTAAATAAGAAACAAGGCTTTTATTTTTAATTAAAATAGAAAATCCGAAACTATGATAGTTATATATTTATAGGGATTTACAGGGACCTACCATCACTTTTAACCTTCTTAAACAATAAATATATCTTATGTGCCCTAAAAGCAATTTCTAGACGATTACACAAAGCCCTTAGCACCCTTTAGCTACTTACAAATACTTAAATACCCCCAGTTCAGTATATATAATTCTTTCATCGTGATATAATAATCTACAAGGGTCTGTTAAAGGGCACTAAAGGGATGCTCGACAAATATTTGCTTAGGGCCACGCTGGCCCTGGGATTATCTCCCTTGGAGTTAGTTTTGATGTTCTTATCATCGGACTTTCGGGACGTTTAAAATTTCACAGAATAAAGACCCTTTATGTATAAAAGGCATCAAAAAGGTCTTGTTTCCGCTTTTTTCTTTCAAACTTTAGTTGATTTGATTACATTTACTAGAAAACACTAATTATTTTAGTGTTTTCTAGTAAATGTAATCAAATCAACTCTAATGGATTCGAACACAAACCTAAAAGATTTATTTTTATACACATAACTTCGCATTGCAACCTTGAAATCATAACTATTTCTACTTTATTTACATTTATAAAATAATATTATAAATATTATATAATTATTATATTATTAATATTATAGCTCCAGTACTCCAGTCATCCCGTGACCACGACAGTGTGTAAACCTGTCGAAACGTCGGGCAAAATAGGTAAATAAACGCGATAAATACCCGTTAAATACTTATAATAATATTATAAGGATATTATTTATTTGAGGTAAAGCTATCTGCCTTGCCATTGAAATATAAGTTTATCAATGGTTGTAAATTATTAAAATATGATTTACCAATCGATGCAAATTATTAGGTTATCAAATATCAACCACAATAACAACCCACGGCTGGCAACACCTACGCATTCAAACCACTCAAGTATAACCAATATCGAGATCAAACCACACAATTCAGCAAAACCAGGAGCGACAAGCGACAAGTGGGAGTATCTTATAACTTCTATAAGTAAAAGTCCGCTTATAACTTCTCTAGGTAATGGCAAAGCAAACGAGCCACATTTGTACCAACATTATGCTCTGATCAGCTGGCAA
The DNA here is from genome assembly GCA_028535905.1 of Quercus berberidifolia. Lineage (NCBI taxonomy): Eukaryota > Viridiplantae > Streptophyta > Magnoliopsida > Fagales > Fagaceae > Quercus > Quercus berberidifolia. The sequence continues at coordinate 11,804 of JAPQVW010000328.1, read as the reverse complement.
CATCGTATAACCTACATAATTTTATCATCGCCTTCTATTATTTTTATGATACAAAAAACGTAACTATGCTTGCTTAGCATAAACTTAAGTACTCATTAGGCCTCTTTATAGGTCTCATCAGTATCTACTAACTTATTCAATTTATCTTATTTTAAATAGTCTAAAAGATAATAGACTACGAGTCTACTTCTTTTTCTTTAGCATGTACAACGTACAGCAGGCTGTTCATCCACGACTGCCAATAATGAACAATGAAAAAGAAGCTAGATCCATGATTAATATGACGCTTCATCATGACAACAGGTGAAAGTAGGCAGTTATTGTAATATCAGCCCAGTTATAACCACTCCAGGGCAAGCAGACGTACAGCAATATCATTCTTATCTAGTGGATATACCTTCCGCTCGAACAAAGCGGTTTTCCTCTATTATCATCATCTGCACCGATAGGTTTGGAACGCACTGCCTGCAGCTGTTTTTCCGGCTAATTATAACTTGATTCTCTTCAAAAAGGAGTAAATAGGTACATTGTCACTTTCCATCAGGTGAGAATGTGGTCAAACAAAGAGTCTATAAAAAAAACAAAGGTTAACAGGCCAGGTTTAAAAATTTGATATAAAGAGACTAGAAAAGTCTACAAACATTCCATTTCCGGGTCCGCCTGCGACGCAAGAGGTTGCGGGTTCGATCTGCAGATATTTGTTCCGTGTGTAACTATGTATGTATAATAAAAAATATCTATCTACGTAATGTATAATGTATTACGTATATCAGTTACCTAGTACCCATAACATAAGCTCTGCTTAGCTTAGAGCTTGATGATGCTGTGTGAATTTTCCAGCAATATTTATGGTCTAAGATCCAGACAAGACAAGTAATGGAATCATTGTTATTACAGATAAAGTGACAAGTGATGGAATCATTGTTGGTTAGTATTGCAAGTTTGCATCAACCCTGAGCAAAAGTACCTGCCAGTGTCTTCACCATAACTGTACCCAATAAGTATCTAAGTTTCCAACTGTAACGGAACTTACAATTTAATATTGAGGCCCACTGGCCCGAAAAACGGGCCACAAATTGGTCCAACAACTAAATATAATGCTTCAATAGAAACCCGGATAGTTCTGTTTTCATTAGGAATAATTGTTCAAATTTGAGATCACTTTCCGTTGAGTTAAGATTCACGAAGTTATATTTTCAAATGCTATGGAAAGAGCAATGCTCGGAGTTTCTCTGAAGGATAAGATTCGTAACGAATACATCCGACAGAGAACCAAAGTTATCGACATAGCTCAAAGAATTAGCAAGCTGAAGTGGCAGTGGGCCGGCCATATCTCGAGAAGAACCGACAACCGCTGGGGTAAACGTGTTCTTGAGTGGAGACTGCGATTCGGCAAATGTAGTCTAGGACGCTCTCTGGCCAGGTGGGATGACGATCTGCGAAAGACTGCGGGCAGATGCTGGATGCGGTAAGCTGAAGCAGAGTGCTATGGCGCTCATTAGGGGAGGCCTATGTCCAGCAGTGGACTGATATAGGTTGATGATATTTTCAAAATGGATAACGCGTTGACTTGAGAAACCCTTTCTTTTGTTTTACGTCGGTTGAAAATAAAATAACTAAGAACTAATCTAAACAATAGATTCAGGTGTTACTTTGTGGAAATCAATAGCAAAATATAAGGATGAAAATATTTAATAAAAATTCCGCGCAAAATACCAATATTCTGCCAGTTGTTCGCGTGCACTTTTTTACACGGAATTGTTACTAAATATTTTCATCCTGATATTTTCATCCTTATACAGGGCTATTTATAGGTAATTCACTGACACTGCGTGAACTGCGTTTCGGCCACAGCGGACAGCCTCATCGGATACTCGCCATGTGCGCAGGACATATTTTAATGCATAAGTGTGTGCTTGCGCACACATTTGTGCACTAAGGTCACAAAACACAGGTCAATCTATTGAACCAATTTTGATTTGTCAAAACTACTGAACCAATTGAGCTGAAATTTTGCATAGATATAGCCCTAGACCTGGAATCAAACATAGGCTACTTTTTATCCTGGATAAGGGCGAGCGAAGCCGCGGCCAGCAATTAGTTGATAATAATAGTGACTTTTTACCCTAGTAAAACGTGGGCAAAATATAGTGCAAAATAAAATAACACGAGGTACCTCATAATAGAATCTCTTTTAAATAACATTTTCACTTATCTCCCTTCGCATCTGCAGAGTCATTAAAATGATTCTTTATGGTTATAAATATTTTATTGGAGCTCACGGAAACTTTATTCAAGTCATCAAAACGTATTCTAATTTGAATTGAACGGCAGAGAAGCCTGACCTCTAAAGCTGTATTCTAAATCTCAAATACACGGTAGGTTAAGTCGGGCCAGCTCTAGTAGCTATATATATATATATATTAGCTGGTATGTATTATATGCAAAAGGTCTTGGCTATTTTAATGATGGAAGCAGACCTTTTACTAATAAAGTGTGTGCATTAATGGGTGATTTCGTTCGTCCAAGGATTTGCCTCACAAAATGTTATGTTTGTTTTAACTTTATTAAATTATATGTTAATTTTATTTTAAAAAAATGTCTAAGTGTAATAAATAAGATAGTGGATAGGTGTTATCAGCTCAGCTCAACGCACTCCCAGCTCGGGCCCTACCTGAAAACCAGCGTAGCATTGAGCTTAGCCGAATGCTACACAAACTGAGGTCGGGACCCTATTTACCTTACTGAATTCTTTTATTTTTTATTTTTTATTTTAATTTTAATCTTTGATTTAGTTTAATTATAGTATGTCTGTTTAAGGTATCTATAAGGTAAAAATAAATATGTTTCTTCTTCTTCTTAATGACTTGAACAATAAAAAAAATCTCTAAAACGTTTATCCATATATAAATAAAAATGATAAATGAAAACCTCAAAAAATTGCTGCCTAACTCAATATCAATGTATTAAAAAGAGAACGTACGAACCAAAAAGTTTTGGATACATCATCATTTTAAAACTTATTTTTATAGCAACTTCAAATTTTGTAGCTCGTTCGGTAAAGCGCTAGTCTTTGTATATATGGACAAATTAACAACCATGTATAAGGTACTTTAATAGGGCACAGTAAACACGTTTTAACGGCTGTTAGCGTACTTTTCATGTTTTATTGTCAACCGTTGTAAGATTCGCTTTACGACCCAACCTCACCGTTTCATATTAATAAGTTGCTATAACAGGGCTTTACATATTTTGTTGTATTCAAATATTCATGGGATTCGTTTTATGACGTTGCATGCTGTTACGATGCATTTTAGGAATATTTTTTCCGCTTTGCTAGTTTTTATGTTATGGTAGAAATGAATTTAATGGTTCTTGAAACGGGAACGCAGAAATATTTTAGGATTTATTTTTTGTAAAAAGGAATACGTTAAAGTTATTTTGGACCAGAGCATATTATTTTTCGCTCAACTTTTTTTTATATTTTGATAAAAGCTAGCAATTAATACGCCGATGGTAAAACGAATTGAAATTTTCATAAACGGTTGAAGTGCTACGTAATTTCGTAGCACCATTCAGCTACGAATTATTTCGTAGCACCATTGAGCTACGAATTATTTCGTAGGCATGCTACGCTCCGTTACGTGGCATTGTTGAGCTGTAGCTGGCTGGATTTCACTGAACCAAAGTGCAACGCATCAATCAAAGAACGGAAAATACACTTTATATTCATGTCATCATCATCATTTTTGAACATCCTTCTAACTAGCGAGCTTACGATTCTTATATCGAAAACCTTTAAATATTCGTCAATTTATTAGCCAAAAGATACAGTACATTGAATATACAATATAAAATATCAAAATTAGTCATTAAATAATCCACCCCTGATCATTCCCGGTGCAAAGGTGCCCATAATGCTCGCAGCATTTGCCATCGCTATACCTCGCTGTATAGCGATGGCAGTCCTTTGCACCAAGAACGACCCGGGGCGGGAGTCTCCTGTCACTTCATTAAGTTTCCGGCCTAATTCACCCACACCAAACCTTTAAATTACAACAAATGTATTATATTTTATCAAATGGCTGGCTTTATATGGCAATGCAGCCAGCGTTTTGGAGACACTTCCGACTGGTATTGTTATGGATCAGTTGAGCTACCTGTAGATTGTTTGCAACAGTCTGCAGTTAGCTAAACTGGTTCAATTGTAAATACTAGTTCTAATTGGTTCCCATCAAATGGTACTCAAATTGTGTTTTCATTTTACCTACCATCGGTGCGTGACTCGTGCTTGACCAGTTTCATTACCTGCCGGTTGTATTATTAGTTTAGTTTTCTACTTTTATAAGTCTACGTTATAGGCGTACTCAGACCAACGCGATATTCGCTACCCAGTACGGTAGCGAAAGCCATATCCGTATGCGTTACATACAAAATTGCATGTGTGATGCTGATGATACGCGAATCCGAGTAAAATGTTCGCTACCACTCTGGTAGCGAATACCGCAAGATAGATCCGAACGGAATAGGCCTTAGGATGTGCATTTTGTTTTCTATGAGCTGCAAAGTTTTCAGTATCATTTTACCATTTCCTTCTAAAATGTATCTAAAAGTTTTCAGTAGGTATCATTTTATTAATTTCCTTCTAAAATGTATCTAAGTGGCTACTTTATTATACCAAAGGTGACTCGCCCTTATCTTAGTACTATAGATAGTAGGTACATATACATATCCGGTCACGCTCAGCTACTGGAGCTAAGTAAAAAGGCTTGTAAAAGAGAGCCAAAGTTAATATTTGTGGGCTTGCGCGATCGTAATTCGATTGAACGGGCCATCGGCGGCCGCAGACAACGGGAAACTTGTAAGGAGTTTTACTTCAAGTTGCTGCAGCGAGAATATTTCCAGACTGGTCGCTTTAAGCGGCTTGTTTTGTAGCTATAGTTATAATAAAAATAAGCCCTTGTAGCGTTTTCCAATGCCAAGTTTTATGCAAGTTTTGTCGTGGACCTTTTCTCATGTTGGCGAAGTCAAATATTGTTGACTGGTGGGACAGCCTTAAAGCCACAGCTAGTTGATTGCGCGCTGATTAACTCATCAATGATCAAAATCTATTATCAATATCAATGGAAATTGACATCTTATTTACCCGAAAATAGTTATCCATTTTCAGCAACCAAATTGATAGAAAAGAGAGTTGATCAAGTTGTGAACGAGTCAAGACTTGTCATACCTTGGCCGACCTCAGTCAATATTCTGTAGTATAGGTACCAACCTAAATACCTAATGTACGACGTCACTCAATGACGAATAGAAGATAAGGAAAATAGAATTGTATTTTATTAAATCTCAAACATATCGGATTACTGTAACTTGATCTGTCTAATTGTAAGATAAGGAATTAATCTATACTAATATTATAAAGAGGAAAGATTTGATTGTTTGTTTGTTTGTTTGCCCGGCATAGGCTCCGAAACTGGACCGATTTGAAAAATTATTTCACCGTTGGGAAACTACATTACTGGGGAGTATCATAGGCTATACTAGCGACACGCCCCAGCTTCGCACGGGTATATCTTTTGCATTTTCTAAATTACACCCGTGCAAAGCCGGGGCGAATCGCTAGTTAGAAATAAAATAAGAGGTATTTTTTTAGTATATAAAGCTTGGTTTTTCATCAATAAACAGTTCAGTACAGAACCTACTACAGTCGTGTTCATTACTACTTCTATTTATTTCACCATACATGCCGAATCACCCATGCTCCCACTGAGATCTTCGTTCGCTTCGCTCACTCCGATCAATAAAAAGATAAAATAGGTGGCGGCGCTAGTTTGTGTCGGGGTGGCGCCTTAATGGAAGCTAACAGTTTACACCAAAATGCTTTCTATCTAGGGTACAAACTAATTAAATTTAAGGTACAATCCAAAAGACATAAAATAGAAGCTAGGCTGTCATTAAACAGGTCTACATATCTTTGAATGGCCTTTGAGCTGTTTTTGGTTAGCGAAATTCCAGTGGAATATAATTTCAATTTAAAATAATACTCTCGTAAAAAGAGTCTTATTTAAAAATAAGCCTCACAGTGAATTTCAGGCTTAGTGTGATAAATGTGTATTTTGTCATTTTGTTGGGTGTTTCGCTTGTCATGTAGGACGTGGGTAAGAAGATTAAATTATATCAAACTAATAAAGTAACAAAAGTTTTGTTTGGGACACTATATTATGAGGTTTCAGGTATGATCCCAAGTTTTGGTGAAAAAAAATCTATAGCTTGCTGGGCAGCATCATTTTATCCGAAAATTAAAATGGAAAACGACGAATCTTTTGTAAAAAACACTTTTGTAAAAACCAAATTCCAATTTTTATTACCTAATCTTGCCTGCCTGTTTTGTATGCCGAGGTTAGATAACATTTTTTTTATATTTATACTTAACTAGCGATCCGCCCCTGCTTTGCACGGGTGCAATTTAGAAAACGCACAAGTTATACCCGTGAGAAGCCGGGGCTTGTCGCTAGTATAGCCTATGTTACTCCCGAGTACCTAATGCAGCTTCCCAACGGTGCAAAAAAAATCGAACCGGTCCAGTAGTTTCAGAGCCTTTTCCGAGCAAACAAACAATCAAATCTTTCTTCTTTATAATATGAGTATAGATAAGAATGCTCCTCAAAGCTTCAAAAACATAACCTAAGAAAACGATTCTAGCTACCAAGCCGACTACAGCAGCTAGTTACAACATTATTTCAAACAAAAATGTTTCAGGCACTATGAAGACGCTTACAAATGTATTTTCTGAATTAAATGGAGATTTAGGAGCTTGTTACTGTCGTGAATGAAATGTTTTAGGCGAGCTGGATGTATTATCAAGAAGAAAGCTCTAGATTTTCTGTAGAATTTACTAGAGCTGTTGGTAACAAATTAAATTTTATTTATACAAATCAATTATTAGGGATCCGTAGCTACAAAGCCAAAAACTAACCTTTTTAGGATTACTTCGTCGTCCGTCTATCTGTGAAGCCCCATTTTTTAGAAATACTTGGAGGTAACGAGTTGTAATAAATATCAAATACGGTTTGCGATCCCTTTACGGCCGTTTATGTCGCTTATTTTGAGACTCGCAATAAAACAAAAACGTATAGAGTACTTCCCGTTGACCTAAAATCATCAAAGAAATAGAAGCACTTTTTAATAGTAGGGTTAGGAAAAAATACAAAAACCTATTAATATGGTTATTAACAAATCGAAAAAGTTTTCATACAAAAACCATTAGGCGTTATACCATAAAAAAAACCTACTAGTACGGAACGCTCGGTGCGCGAATACGACTCGCACTTGGTTATTTTATTTAGCCTACTGTTACTCACTGAAGGGATGATATCCTTCTTTATCACACCATTCTTTTCGAGGCTATACCAATTGTATCCATTGAGAACTACAATATCCCAATTAAATACACTTTTAATCACAATTCGTCGTAGACATGTTTTTCGAATCCTTATTTCATTTTATTATCATAGAACTTTACAACAAGGGCGTAATTCTACCTCGAGGGGCTTGTCTACTTCAAGCATTAAATTAGGAACCACTTCTGAGTCTGAGTATTATTTGTTGAAAAGTGATTTAAACAAAGAATGAAAATTAATTTATTCTCAAAGAGCGGTATTTTATGTTTCTAATCTAAATCTCATAAAACTTTTGAGAGGCTTTTAAAAATATTACTTTCTATAGCGTACTCTCGGATGTTTGGAGTCTGTTCTTTTACATGTAAAGAGGTTTTGAAGAATTTCTATGAACATACTAAGATATATAGGGTAGGTGGATGGATGAATGTATGTTTTTTACTTCTTCACACCAAAACTGGTGAATGGATCAGGTTGAAACTTTGCATAGATGTAAGTCTAGACCTGGAATAATACATAGGCTTTTAACCCATAAATCAGTTCCCCATGGGAAAGAAATAGAATAACCTTTAAACTTTTCCATAGAAATAATGCATACCATTGGAAATTTAGAGGTTATAATATATGTATATCACTTACATCGACGTCTATCCCAGGCTGCGCAAAGATCCTGGTGAAAGGGAATTCTTTGGGCAGATAGCTGAAGAACTCCTGCCGGCCTCGGTACCACTTGACGCTGTAGAGCGTCTCGTTGCCTTCCAGCGTCCACTTGCAGCTTAGAAGGACGGTATCGCCGAGTTTCACGGCAGAGGGCGCTATTAGCTGCACGTCTCGAAGGGCCAATGTGTCTGAAACAATAAAATATATTGTTGATTAAGTTTGTGGATCAAGGGATTTACTACAACTACATTCCAAGAAGAATCGACACATCAAAGTCAGAAGAAAAAAAGTTAAAAGGATGCAGTTAAATCATCATGTTCCACCAGCGGCGACGGCGCCGATGGCGGCAGCGATCGGAGAAGCGCTGTGGGCGGCGGCGTGCAAGGTGGCGATTGTGGCGGCAGATCAACGTACTGCTTACCCCAGAAACATTTCCATTTGGACAATATTATTAACTTTAGTCGTATACTCGTATGGATGGATTGTATGAAAGAGAACATGGGTATAAAAGTCGTATACTTGTATTTCCTTATTTGTTCAGCGGTCATCTTGATCTTTCAGATAAATTTCAAACAAACGGTGTCCTACTATCTTTTTAACAATAACTACACTCTAAACACTTTTTCGTGCAACAAATCACCTAGCCCAAACCGTTTCACCCACATTAAAACAACTTGGTTTTAAGTTAGCTTGTTCGTAGACATTTTTATTTTTATCAACAGGCAAAACTTATTCTAACCTACACCTTAAGTTACGACCTATCATTAATATAACCGGCGTGGCGCCAGTCGCAATATGTACTGTGTTTCTAAGTACAAACAAACAGCTTTGTGATTTATTATTAATTTCCTACTGATTCTTGCATTCTGAAATTTCACACTCTATCATTTTCTTGCAAGATTTAAGTAAATTGTCCGCCTGCCAATTGCTAGCTGGCTGATATATGGGTGATGTTACATATTGGATTCCGTTTACTTTACTAACAACATACTTAAAAATCATAAAATTCTATTGATCTTCTTTTATCATCGTTATTCGACACAATAAGGTATACAAGGCACGCCAAATCTAGAAAACCTATATTTTAAATAAGAACACTTGTAGAAGAGTCTCCATAAACATACACTCTAACCATTTAGAATACGCATCTACCACAATCAAGTACACAACCTGCCCTCTGTGTACATGTAATCGATGTGTATCCGGTACCACGGCGCCGGCGACAGTGCGGCGGCGGCGCGCTCAGCAGCGCAGCGCGTATGCGGCGCAGCTGCGAAAGCGGTGCATGCACCGCTTGCACCGTCGTATGGCTTCAAACTTATTAAAAAACCTAACTAATTTTTCCCTTATCTTTTTGTAGGAAACGAGCATAATTAATATTAAATAAATAATGCTGGCCAATTCACACAGCATCATCTAGCCCCAAGCTAAGCAGAGCTTGTGTTATGGGTACTAGATAACTGATATGCTTAATACATTATTTTACTTAAATAGATATTTTTTTATTATACATAGAAAATACCCAGAACACCCTGAAAAAATATCTGCAGATCGTATATTGAAACTAAATAACTAAATAATAATGAAATCAACAATAAGGTTTAATAATTAATCTTTACTAAAACCAAATGAGTAAATACTCAGAATATCATAAGACAAGTTGGCATCTGTTACTAATTCGATTCTGTTTATTTTGTTCAAGAGCCTGATATACGGCGAGTAAATCAATTTCGCGAAGTTACAAAAACATTGTGGTTCTATTTTCTTTTTCCTTAGAACCATATGCTGTATTAGCCACAAAGACGGATTCGAGTATCAGCGATTTGAAGTACAATATGAATAGTCTGTTCGACTTGGGTATCTTTCCTTTCTAATTATCAAAACCAGGTGCATGGATACCGAATCTAGGTATTTTTAACCGAATTCAAAAAAGGAGATAGTTCTTAATTCGGGCGTATGTTTTTTTTTTATGTACGTACGAGATATGAATTAACATCATATCTCCGCCAGTAGTTATCCGATTTCGATGATTCTTTCACTGATCTATAGAGAATTATTCCGAAGTGGTCCTATAAAATTGTTATTTCCTAGGGGTTAGTATTTATCCCGGAAAACTTGAAAAAAAAAACAACTTAATACTGTGGAGGAATCACGACCAGCTACAACAATTTTGGTGATATCTTCGCCAATTGTTAATAGTTTTCGATGATTCTTTCATTGTTGTATAAAAGTTGATTGACGTAGTGGAAGTCGGTTTTTAGATTTTTTAAACAATTATTTGCATTAGGTATTTGCTGTCGGCTTACCTTGCCTATAGAAGAAAAGACCCTGTAGATATATTTAGTATTGATAACTAACGCGTTTGCATATTCTTATTACCTCTGTTATTTTGTTATCTTATCAGGTTTCTGAATCCCACTGTTGGACATAGACCTCCCCTCTATAGGGGCCTCCAGCTACAGTCCATTAGTGTCCTTAATAAGTGACTGCAATCAATGACGATGTCCTTTATCCGAATTTTACACAGCGACCAGTCTCAACGGATTGGCCGTAGCGCAGGACATAATTATAGTGCTCAAGTGTGCAAACACAGGTACACACTCTATTCCCTACTATAATTATTCAATGGAACGTAACGTGACTGCAATTACAATAACAACTTCGATAACCATTGTATATACGGTCCTATAAATTATTCTACAACTAAACACTCGTGAACAGTTGAATTCTAATAAAATAAATAAATAAATAATGGTGGACAATTCAGATAGCATTATCAACTCCCATCTAATGTTAGAACACATTAGATGGGAGTTGATAATTAGAACATTCTTAAGAATATTATAATTATAATCCTTACGCCATGACTGCTATGACTTAGAACTTCTAAGCCATAGCAGTCACGGCGTAAGAATCGACCCCTCCTACTGATAAGTAAGATCCGACTAAGGAAACCTACTTCTGGAAGGGCTGCAGTAACATTTTGTATATTTTGAACACTACCACAGCGATCACCAATCCACCCGCCATGTGGTGTCTAAATTATCACCACGTTTGAACCTTCCCCCCTTCTTTGGAAGGCACGTTCAGTCTTTTGTGTACTTTGAACACCTCCACTGCGATCACCAATCCGCCCGCCACGTGCTGATTAAATAATCACCACGTTAGACTCCCCCCCCTTCTTTGGGAATGCACGTTCAGCAGTGGACGTATGTGAGCTGATGAGGAATGTATTCTACATCTTATAGCTTACAGTTGCACCACACCCTATGACCTAACGCGACAGAAGCAGAGCCGTAACTACATTATATGGACTCTGTAATACTGAACGTGATTTATTTATAACCACGCTAACGTCACATGCTTGTTAGAAGCTTATTTGGTTTGATAATGCTTGTATGTTTGTATGTTTTTCTCATGAGATATTCATACAGATATTGGTATTACTGGGTTATTTTGATGTTATTATTACATCCACTATGCAAAATTATGGGGAGAGTTGTCTCTTTTTGAGTTATACAGGCTGTTAAATTAAACAGAACATCGACGTTATAATGCAACATGTGAATATCAAGCGAAGAGGAGATCCAGGAACTTCCCCGGGAACACTCGGTGCCCGTGGATTATTAATCTACCTTATATGAAAGAAGGTGTACACAAGTCAAAAGTGTTAAGTTTGGAACCATTATTTCAATCATTCCGTTGCAAAATAGCACTGCACGTACTAGCTTCAATTTCTTTAATCTA
>JAPQVW010000327.1:0-32079 GCA_028535905.1 Quercus berberidifolia | reverse complement strand
ATGACTCTTGGACACGTCAGAAATTTAATTACATAATTAGCAGATACTAAAAATAAAGTAGTTACTGAGATTTTTGTTCACTACAGTTAAAACAAATAGCATCTAGCTAGTAGTAAAACATTCCATATTCATAACTAACGTCAATCAAATTTACGCATTGTATGATACTTTATTCTGAATGGTGGTCATTGACCGCGGTTACAGCAGTGTGGCTATTTTGCATGGGACCCCTGTCAGTGCGATTCAGTGATGGATCGCTGGCGGAGCGACCTTCGCGCTGAACTTTGTCATCTCTAGGATTTACCCTGTAAAATGAATGCAAGGGTCCACGGCGTATCTTTTTACAAGCGGTATATGTGAATCAATGGAGCAAGTGTTGTTTTATGGGATCTATGGGGATACATAAAACGCTGGTCGTTGCTGAAAATTCATAACTTTTATACATTTCATATTTTTTCTCGATTTTTTTCGAATTTTGCCAGTCATGGCATTATCAAAAATAAATAACAGTAAAAAAAGTTTTCAATGCTTTTCTCTCTCGGTTTCATTTCAGCGCAATTTATGAAAGAAGTATTTTCGGGAAGATCTTTGGAATATTTAGTTTTAATGTTTCGCTTAATTTCCATGATGTGTTTTAAATTAAAAACTTATTGAGATAAAACCTCCAGTAGATCTTTACCTACCTTATAATAACATTATTGGCGCTGATTTTAAAGCTTCTCTTTTAATGAAATGATGTTTTACCTGAAACAAAAATATATATATGAAGCACGTTAAAAATGGGGATTAACTTTGGTGGTGGTACGTTAAAGATCCAGAAGTAAATAACTTTATTTCTTTAGGCTTACAAATTAAGACTTAGACCAAGTCAAATTTTATACTATAAATTATTATCACATAGCTGCTGCCCGTGGCTTCGCACGCCCTTATCCAGGATAAAAAGTAGCCTATGTTTGATCCAGGTCTAGGGCTACATCTATCGGTTCAGTAGTTTTGGCGTGAAGAAGCGACCACAAACATCCATCCACCCCATCCAAACTTTCGCATTCATAATATTAGTGTGATTAAGAAATAACGTCTTAATTGATTTTCTCTTCACTTTTGTTTTTTTTTTCATTCGTCATACATTGTTAACAATTTGATAGGATTAACAGTTCCATGCTATTACAATCCTTACTTCCTTACTAATATTATAAATGCGAAAGTAACTCTGTCTGTGTGTCTGTCTGTCGCTCTTTCACGCCAAACTACTAAACCGATTTAAATTAAATACGGTACACAGATAGTCTAGAGCCTGAGAAAGGACATAGGTTACTTTTTAATGCGAAAAAAGGGTTGTAAGGGGTTGAAAGGGGGGGGGGGTGAAAAGTTGTATGGAAGTATCGTCATTTTGGAGCTAGAAGCGCTTGAAACTTATTTTTTAACGCTGTTGATTTAATATAAATAAATATGACATTCAAAGTTTGTAAAAGTTTTACCTTTTTTTTCAAGGATGTAAAATAACTATAGGGAATAGGCGTCTGGGAATAGGGGATGAAAGTTTGTATGGAAATATGTAAGGTTTATGTAAATGTTTTTATAAGTTTGCTACAAGGAGACAAAATATTAGAGCTATTCTGATGTAACATATAAAAGTATTTATACGTGTGTGCCTTATTTGTAAAATAATTAGCCTTAATAATGAAAAATGCTACCCAAATACACTATTCTACGCGGACGAAGTCGCGGGCCACAGCTAGTTCAAAATAAGCAGGTCAGAGTACTAAGGTGAAGGTACAAGCGTCATGCGTCAGCCACTCTTTATTTTTTATATTACGATAAACAAAGGAATTATCGAATATTCTACCTTCTTTGCATAATATATCTATACTTAGCTATACTAGCGACACGCCCGGCTTCGCACGGGTATATTTCGCTCGTATCTTCGCCTTAACGTTTCGCGAACGGCTAAGTACGTTAACATTTATCTACTTTTATTTCGTACCATGACTCTATTGTTCCTTAAAAATAATTAGGAATCTGTCTGTTAGTTTTATCCGTATATATTCATCTCTATATGTATCATCTACGATGTCTGTCCCGCGTTCACAGCGACCACAACTTTGATCGAACTCGGTCGGATATCGAGTGTGGCGACAGACGTTCAGAAACGTGGTTACTATTCTGAGCTTACAAAATATGCACAAGTTGAATACGACAATGGATGACAAAAGTTTTAAAATTAACCTCTCAAAATCCCTAAAATTAACATTTCCTTCTAGTAATTCTTATAGAATCAAGGCATAGAAGTAGAAGAATCAAGGAGTAGGTATCATGAAAGGTAAGCCTAATCCGAACGTGTTATGACAAAATAGTCCCGCGTAATAGAATCGATTGAAGTTATTCGACATCTGTGGCGCAGCGGCCGAAGGTCCACCTGTGTTGCAGGAGGTTGCGGGTTCCATTCCGCCTCGGTAAAAATATTTTTACGATCTCATGATATTTATTCAGGGTGATCTGGGTGTTTTCTATGTATAATAAAAAAACTATGTAAAGAATTGTATTAAGAACGCAAGCTCTGCTTAGCTTGGGGCTAGATGACGCTGGTGTCAATTGTCCAGCATTATTTATTGGCTCTTTAGTTAGCTCATCCCGCTGTCAACTTTGTTTGTTGACTAAATAATTAATTTTATTAATTAAGCTTTGTCAACTGATCCCGCTTAAAAAAAGATAAAAAGGAATGTATTGTTTGATATAATGTACACACGTGAACAAAAATCTTTGGTGTAGTGTTTGTTTCGCCCCTTATTTCCGCCCCTATTATTTCTTATTTTATTTATATCTTATTTTATTTAAAGAATATATTCATATTTTTAGCTACATGGATTATATTATATTTAGCTACTATATGACAACTCTTTATTTACAAAGAAAATTACAATCAAATAATAGAAACAAATTAGAAACTAGTATTTACAATTGAAACAGCTGAGCCAACTGCAGATTGTTGCAAACAATCTACAGGTAGCCTCAACTCATTCATATCAATACCAGTCGGAAGCCGTCCCCAAGACGCTGGCTGCATTGCCCCGTTGTATGGCAATGCTGATGCGCTGTGCCAAATACTCACCAGCTCTCGGGTCACGCGTCGCGTCGACCAGACGCTCAGATAAACTTTTTAAAAACCCGGAGAGCCTCGTACCTCTTATGTAAATTCAACTTAAACTCGGTACCGGTATGACAACTACATATATGATATTTAGCTACATTTAGCTGCATGGTACTAGATCAAATAGATTTATCATATCAGTCGTTAGACACTCACAGCTGAACATTAGGTCTGTTAATTTGTAACGAATTCGATAAATAACTAAAAATAAACAAGTTTTTTAAACATACACGACCGCCAAATTCCCAAGTCATCAGTGGCCACGAGAGCATCATAACAAGCTTCAAAAGCTCACAACTTCCAAATCTCCAGTTTACATAGATCTCGTTCTGCTTACCAGGTACTCTAAAACTGTGGGTTCATAAAGGATCAGAATATTCTGGTCGTGTAAAAACGTTACAAATGCTATCATGGGCGTTAAAAGGATAAACAGGGAACACGTCGTCGCACCTGGCCCTAATGAGGGAAATCGCGGTCGGAGGAAGCCATTCTACCCAACTTTGTCATTTTCTGAATGTTGTAAATAAAATGTATATGCAAAAAGGTAACATTTTTCGTTGGAGTATATTTTAGAGGATTTAACCTACTTTATTAACTTTTTTTCTAGTACCTAATTTTATGCAGTTTCTTCATATAAAATTTTCTGGTGCACATAACAGACCAAATAACAAAATAGACATAGAGCAGGTAATTTCATGTTATTTTCCTTATTATTTTAGTCTCAAACACAAAACCTACTCCCTACTTACTAATGTCTATCAAAATATTATTTGTACCAACCTACATACATTTGTAACCTTTAAAGAAAAAAGTGTTTGTATTTTTATAAATAATAAATGAATTTAGGCAGTAAACTTACATCATGGATCTAGCCATGGATCTACTGAGAAATAAACTTATCGATAGATCCACACCTTCCTAACTGGATAAATCTCAATAGATCCATCATGGATCTAGTCAATGAATATAACGAGAATCATCCATATCAATATGGCGGTTTTCTTATGAATGATACCTATTCTTACTTAGGAATGGACTAACTCCTATGGCTCAGCCACATAAAACGGATCTTGGCCTCCGACACACAACACAAATTTTCATGTTTCTGTCTTTGTTTAGTCTTCGTCGTATACCATGCTCTGTTAACATTATAATTTCAAACTTAACTTTTGTCTTCTCGCAACTCTAATTTTCAACACGAAATTATAGCCATCTATCCTCCACAAACACAGCATGATGTGCCACTCAACATTATTCAAGTACAATTTAGTAAATTCTTTACGAGCAAGAAACTCAGTAATTTGGCCTTAACAGCACATTTGCAACAGCTGCCGCGAGTTCGTGGCCTTTACGTGGCGAGTTATAAATGGGACCTGTTAAAAACAATAATTTCTCCGTCGACCAATTACTGTGCGTGGGATTACAACTTGAAATAACATAAAGGTCAAAAACAGTAGTCACTCGAGGTGCTTGTTCTGTGAATGAGCTTAGTACAATAGCGCCTTCCATGCCTGTTTTGTTTTTGAAAAATTGTTAGATCCACAATGAGGCCCTTTCTTTAACAACACATAGTTTCAAATATAATTACAATTATCGTCATATAGACTGAAAAGTGGTCGATTTGCTATCCTGGATGTAAAATTAAAAGTAGCAGAGACCATGCTTAACAGCCTCTTCGCGAAAGATCCGCGCCATCTCGCGCACCGGGCGAAAATCCCCCTGCGACGTAGGAGGTTGCGAGTTCGGTTCCGCCTTGGGACAATATTTGTACGATATGCAGATATTTGTTCTAGGTGATCTGGGTGTTTTCTTATAATAACAGAAGCTCTGCTTAGCTTGGGGCTAGATGATGCTGTGTGAATTGTGAAGCATTTATTTATTTTATCTTTTTAGTTCTAATGTAAATAAAAATAAACTTTCTTTTTTGGAGAACTTTAAAATATTTGATACCTATTAAAACAAAAACCACTACCATTAAAAAGTATGTGATAGCAACTAAACACACCGCTAAAATTACCCTTCCAGATGAATTGCGTTAAGGCACAATAGCCAACGAAACAAAGACTCAAATTACCTAAAGCCTTTCACCACGCTTTTTGCGAAGCATGCGCACATAAATAATCAAACTCATTAACGAGTTTCAGATCCGATCCGCGCGGAATGAGGGCGTGATCTCATTATACTTACACCCCTCTCTCCCCCCACTTTAATTTAGTTATACTCGGAAAATATTGAGCGACGGTTACGCAGTTTTCACGTATGAGCGATGTTACACCTACTGACATGTAATATATAACACACTTATATACATGTTAACATAAGTTTAAGCCATAAAAATGCATGTGCAGACTCTTAAGTTTAAAAATAATGTTTGAAAGTCTTTATTATTTATTTCAGCTTTATATCGTTCAAATTTGGATAGTTATAAAACCTGAAAAAAAAAACAAAGCATTTATTTATCGATTTGACGTACAGACAGCAACGAAAGTTCGTGAACACGTCTAAAATTACAAAACATCTAAACACTTAACCGTTCCATAAGTAACAGACTAGCTAGAGTAACCAATGAATAAACTTGTCTTTCTTCAGTTACAAAAATCAATAAACACTAATTTTACAATAGTTATTACATTGAACCTACATTCAGTTATTCCCTAATTTCAGTTCAGATCATTTTTCTCGGTTGACAAATTGAAAACAGGTAATATATGAAAACCCCTGTCAAGAATTTTACTAGCATAAAGAAAACCTTTAGTTAACAAAAACGTAAACGTAATGTAAATAAACCGCAGGTGCTACGGAAGGCTACGCTGCTACGAGGTGCTACGTCGTAGCCTGCTGTGCTACGTCGTAGCCTGCTGTGCTACGTCGTAGCCTGCTGTGCTACGAGCGTAGAGGGTTTATGGAAAATATTGAAGTTTTCTTACGACCGTGGCTTTATAATGGTTATACATTACATAGTTTAAGAATCGCATTAATAAAAATAATTTACAAAAAAATAACGTCACGTTTGGAAGTTACCCTTTTCAGATTATGAATATTTGTACGGCGTGTTGTAGTGGATCATACTTTTTCAAAACTAATCAATTGTGTATAGTAGATTAAATACATAGTTTTAAGGCATTAAAAACAAAAAATAAAATTTGAATCCACATTTATGCAAACAGATCACTTAAAGAGCGCGCGTTCTCGTATTTTGGGTAGATGCCTTTGTCGAACCGATAAAAGAAATATAACAAAACAAGTACTTTATTATATACTTGTTGTGCCCTGCGGCGTAACCGCGTTTTATGGTTATTTATATCCCACGGGAACTGATTTATGGGATAAAAAGTAGCCTGTGTTTAATTCCAGGCAATTTCACCTCAATTGGTTCAGTAGTTTTGGCGTGAAGAAGCGACAAACATCCATCCATCTATACATCCAGACTTTCGCATCTATAATATTATAGTGTGATTTGTATGTGTATTTGGATTAAGTATATAAAATGCATAAAGCAAAGGATGGTGAGTGCACACGATTGAAATAAGCCTAATATCCGTGACTTAGCGTGACAGACCGACTGGAGCCGGTTATACCCAATTCAGCGTCACCGTTTCGAGCGTGACGGCTAAGTTTCGGTCACTGTTCAGAAAGAGCACAAAGTGTTACAGAAGTTTTCACTTCAAATACAGGACAATAGTTAAAGCCCAGCACAGCTGGTAAGTATAATTCCGTTACGCGACGCGGAAGGTGAATGAACGGAAGCACTCGTTAACACGTCACACGCGCGCTCGCTTCCGGCGTCAGCTGTTCTGAATAGTTAACTTGGTTTAAAATTAAATTTAGTATGACATAGGAATCTGACGCCACTTTCTTTTGAAGAAATAACAGCACAAAATATTTAATTACCCTGTACATTAAAGAAATGTGAAATTAAACCACTGTTATAGGAGCTCTTTAAGTTCAAATTATGTATATGTATAATATTTAAAAATATATTGTTATTTTATAGGTGTAGAAAACTTTTTAAACGGTTAAAAGTAGCAATACCACTAAGGTTGTTGCTACATTTATTTTACTTGCATCTTTCAAGAATACAAATTATTATGCGGGTAGCCGTAGAATATCTCACCTATTTCAAGATAGGATTAAACGCAGTCAAAAGTTGAAAGTAAGCAAGTATAGAAGGTCTAAAATCTT
The DNA here is from genome assembly GCA_028535905.1 of Quercus berberidifolia. Lineage (NCBI taxonomy): Eukaryota > Viridiplantae > Streptophyta > Magnoliopsida > Fagales > Fagaceae > Quercus > Quercus berberidifolia. The sequence continues at coordinate 24,749 of JAPQVW010000327.1, read as the reverse complement.
TTTACCGTGACAGACGATATTGATTACAAATGCGCTTAGATGTTCGAGCTTGCGGTCTGCATCTAGAAATCTGAAAAAGAACTAAATCTAGCAGCCCTAAGAGTCGTAAATTCTGGGACGAACAGATTTACCGTACTATTTCTTACTTTGATGCATCAGCTGATGCTTTGTAATCGAATAATGTACTTCTGAAAGTTCATTTTAAATATCAAAATACTTTCATCATCATCATCATCTCCCGCACTTCCACTGCTGGGTTAGGGCTTCCTCTTTTACCCCTCCCCCCCCGTACACTACAACGGTCTAAAGCCTTATCCACAGCCTTCCGGCCACCCTGACGATATCATCCGACCAGGTGGCATGTGGTCTGCCATAAGGACCAGAAAATACTATAATATAATTATTATGATTTGACCTGTAATTTATTAATGAAACCTCAAGAACAGAATAGTTTTGATAAAACGTTTTCTGAAAACAATCAGGCAGACATGCTGGTAATTTGTCCTTTTTCAATCTTAACAAAATTAACTAAATTTTTGCATTATGATGATGATGTTCCTCTAGCTGAATTTTTAGCAACGGCAGCTCAACAGAGACTAGCCATGTGTGCGGGACATATTATAGGGGGCGAGTGTGTGCACAAACACAGCAGCACTCTCTATTTCATCATACACAAGTTCTGCTTATATTGGGGCTAGATGATGCTGTGTGGATTGTCCGGCATTATAATTATTAATTATTATTATCCTTACAATTTTAATAATATGAATAAGCAATACTTACTTGCACCAAACAGTTCATTTTCATTCGCCTTCTATGAAACTCTGAGACCTCTCATTGAGTTTTATTGTAAAGGAGTCTTCAAGAGCTTTTGTAGCAATTTCAGGAAAACCAATGTGGCGGAGAAAATGCGCTTATGGGGACCTAGGTTTTAGCGAGCAATGAAAATAGTTTGTGTGAAACCTATCTCTGTATGGCACAAATGCTTTTAAATGAACTGAGCTTCAATACCATAAAATTGCTGTGCTTTTGGTGAGAGTATCTGCTCCATAACGATTTGTTATTGACACTAGTGTCTACTTAAGATCGAGGGATATTTTAATAGAGCTGTTCACGGGTATTTCTCGCGTTTTCAACGTATTAACTTCTTTATTCTATTCGATGATTCAGTAGGTGAACCGGACTGCCGTGATCCTCATGATTATGGCAGTCAACTGGTGTATTAGTTTGAAGACCACAGGCTGGGATGTAAAGGTTCACCAACGATCTCTCACTGTTCTTTCTTACATGATAAACTTACATGATCACTCCACATTGTTTGAGAATTACTGTCAATAAAAAATCTAAGGTCAATTTTATAACTTTTAAAGTCAAATTTCGATATTTTTATAAACCCATTTTGCACTAGTCCTGGGCAAAGGTCTCCTCAAAATCTGGAATGTATGCCTACTAATAATAAACCTTAGAAAACAGAGCGGTTAATATTCTTGGCACGGCACCCCCGTCCCGGAGGTCCGTAACGAACCCGATAGTGCTAATATCTCATCGATGGCGTGACGGTGCTTACATATTTATGTACGCTTTGATCAGCGAAACTTGATTCTACGAAGATTTCATTTGACTTTGGTCTTCTGAGTCTATTGTAGCTATAGTCCTCGCACTAGAGTAATACCACAAAATAACTATGGGTTAAACTCACCCTCTATGCGTAAATATGCACATGACATTCATCCATCCAAACTTTTGCATTTATAATATTAGTGTGGTCGTAGGCAGTTATTACCTTAAGAACCTGTCTTTCACAACTTACCCATCAAACCAAAACACACTATGTGTGCGATACCAGACGCACTAGTACTTTTGAGTACCAGCCCGCCCGCAGTCCACACTCAACTATATCGTTATAACTTCCGCTCAGACACATACAAAGGTTATCTAGCACAATGCTTTCGCGTTAATGGGAATCAACACTCGTTTAACATATCGATTCATCGGATGAATGCAGCATTATGGCCGACGGTCGAATAATGAACGCGGTAATCGATTTGGAATGAAACATTATAGAATTGAAATATTGAGTGATTAAAACATTAATGAACGTTGTGGGAGTAGATTATTTGTTTGGCCTGATTGTATGGACATTGGTCACAATAAAGTTTATAACTTCACTAGCTCTTGCTCGTGGCTTCGCACACCCTTTAGGTGTTTAGACACGTTTAGGCGTGAAAGCGTAACAGACAGACAAGCAGACAGAGTTGCTTTCGAATTTATAAGACATAGGCTACTTGAAAAGCGCGGGCAGAAGCTAGTAAATTATAAGTAATTTCTTCATGATTCAATTGCTAACCTTAAAAGTTCAATTGAATTAGTTTTTGTGACCATACTTACTGAGAAAATTTATTGTTTTTAGTTATCGCACGAGTTTTCATCAAACAAAAGATATTTTCAAAAAACATTTTCACGGAAAAAAAACACGGCAACATTTCCTAATAAATATTTCTCCATAAACTGAATAACGTCCCGTGAAAAACAACACGGAATGTAATGAAATTTCGGAAAATATTCTGTTCCGAGAAAATATTTATTCCTCTGAAATTTTAGGATCCAATTTCTCCCGGTTTTAAATATGATTATTTTATAAACGTGAAACCAAAATGACTTGCCAAGGACTCGTTACTGTGACACATTTAAAAACGCTATTCGATTAGGATAACGTTATTCCATATTAGGTACTAACGTGAATTTAGGTAAATGTAATGTGATATCGGCTTAGTATGTCTGTAATGTATTTTATTCATTTTATTGTTTGGGATTTTAAGAACATTTTGAAAATTATTGTGTGTTATTATCATGTAGAGACATAGTACAAATTGTACATTGTACAATGTTCTGCTAGCTTTCCCAGGACACTCGATCCAATTTCAAATCTCAATTCAAATTAAACACACAACACAACCACAGCTAGCTAGGCGGAGCGGACCGTGAATTGGCCACACACAGTGCTTGAAATCTCCGCTTCGCATTAGTGGAAACAGTATAACCAGAGAGGAGCGGAGCCGAGCCGGCTTTCAAATAAAATATATGAATACGTGGCTCCGAGCCGGACTGTAAGCGGAGCGAAGCAGTGCGGAGAAGAGCTGAGCGGACTTTCAAATATAATAATTTATGAACACGCGGCCCCGAGCCGGACAGAACGGAGTCAAGCAGGCTGTTCTGCCGAGCGGAGGGCGAGCGGTGTGTAGCGGGGACGGTGCGTCGCGGCGATTAGGGTACACTTGTCAGGATAGCACTCGTGCGCTACATCTTACTTTAGTTAGCAATATTACGTCGTAAACTTCACACGTCATCGACATTGTTAAAAGCGCTGCTCTTTTCCTTACCGACAACATGACGTATGATTTCATCTCTCCAACTCCAAGAGCTTGATTTGACTGATCGGAATACGGCTCAATGCAGCTCAGCGCCACTCCGCCCCACTCCACTCCGCTCCGCTTCAATGGAAACACTTGTCACTTTTCACTGCTCTGCTCCGCTCAGCTCCGCGTCAGTGGAAACGCACCCTTTTTGTTGGAATTCTATGCCACAATTGACGCGTGTTGGAGTCAAAAAATACGCAATCTTCTGTGCTATCACTTCTTTTTAGGAATTCGTCCGTCTGATTCGGACGGGCGAGTTGACTGACTGCCACTACGTTATTCATGAACCTATTAAAGTTGCTTGGAAGAGATCGCTCATAGCGATAAGGCCGCCTTTGTACTAAATCCTTCTTGTATAATTTATTTCTGTACCTACTATTTTCTGTGTTTGTGTAGTACAATAAAAGTATTATCTATCTATTAACGTATTCAATGCCCAGCCTCTGCGGTGCGACCTAAAGGGGTGCGCCGTAGTTACAGCAGATTGAACACGCCGACACGGCTATGTCTGTTATGGACAATGAAAGTGTTAAACAAATTTCGTCCGTCCATCGCGGTTCTAGAATCTTCTCCCAGCTACCCTCATACAAGCCAGCAATAACGGGGGCGACGTGACACGCGTGCCGAACTTTATGAAACCGATATAGTAAATTGGTTTCGTTTGCTAAGAAATGTGAACATGACAGGAAAAAGCTCGGGCTTGGGTTATGCGAGCGAAAAACCAGCGTTTTATCGGAAAAATAACTATAACAAGACGTACGGATGACCTGTCTGTCTGTCACACTTGAGAGAGGGTATGATTTTGAAAGAAGTTCCTTTATGAAAAATAAGAAGGTACAATTTAAGAGTTGTTTTAGATAAATAGCTTTTAGTGTAAAATCGAGTTCATACATCTTAAAACGAATTGCTTCTTAAGGAGGCTGCGCTAGAGCGTACGAGTATCATGCTAAAATAGTTTTAAGCCCTTATATAATTTAATTGTTTTAAAAAACTAAATACCGACTTCAACCTTTATACAACAATGAAAGAAACATCAAAATCTATTAATAATTGGCGAAGATATCACCAAAATTGTTGTAGCTAGTCGTGATTCTTCTACAGGATTATGTCGTTTTTGAAGTTTTCCGGGATAAATACTACTCTCGGTAATAAAATTATGGGACCACCGCGAAATCATTAGTGAAAGAATCACCAAAATCGGATAACTATTGGCGGAGATATGAATTAACATAAACACATAAAAAAAAAAAAAAAACATACGGCTGAATTGAGAACCCCCCTCCTTTTTGGAAGTCGGTTAAAAAATAAAGTTGCTTCTATCTATCGTGGTTTCCACAATTAGAAACCACGCTCTATAGAAGTGTTTCTAATAGATCTGCAGTGAACCCAGGATAAATAATTTCAACAAGCAACATACGCGCAACATGGCCATCATTAGGGCTATGTCCAGTAGTGGACTATATAGGTTGATGATGATGAAGCAACATACAACCAACCTATAATAAAGTACTTGAACACCTTTTACGTAAGTTCCCGGAAATCACAAAGCCTTCTCACCTTTCCATAAATTGCAAAAGACCCAGTAAATACATGAAGATCATAAAAACCTACGACATAAAGATAAGGCCGGGCGTAAATTGTGAGTATGATACTTCAATACCCATCTGGGGTGCGATTCTACATACAAATACTGAGACACCGACGGTACATCCTTGGACTGCGAGGATAGAGTTACAACTCAACTCTGGGAAGAACATGTGTTAAACAAAGAAAGAGAAAGTTTAACTCATTAAAGAGAAAGTTTTTATATTTGTACTTAAATTAAATTAAAATAAACAGTTTTATAGCAATAACAATTTTTAATCTTAACACAATATGTTATTAATTTATGATTTCTTATGGATATATAATAATTTAACATCCCTTATTGATATATTTAACGTATTTTGTAATTTATAAACTTCGATCTCGAAGTTTATAAGTATTTAGTGACACATATTTCATTAACTTTTTTTGTAAACAAAAACATACATTGTAGCTTACAAATGGAGATAAGTCATTGGTTTTTGAGGTTTTTAAAGGCGTTTATGATGGATTTTACATATTACAAGGATAAAATAATTTCACTATTGTTTTTACAATAGTGAAATTATTTCCTTTTTTTGAAGTGGGTTTAAAAATATTAATTAACGTTAGCTTGATATGTCTTTTGTAAAAAATACAAGGAAGGAGGTCCCCAAGATACAGGTTTATCCTAGTTTGGGGATAAAGGATATAATAATAACTCTTAAACCTTTTTCAATAATTGTTTATTTATTTATTACCAAACTGACACAAAACCTACGTACGTTACCTATCAGCGCAGAATCGTCCACTGCTGAACATGCTCCAAACAAAACCTCCTTGGAGCGAGCTATCAAGCTACCGAGCGTGGTGATAATTTTGCCATAATTACCACCACGCTCGACAGGCGGAAAGGTGATCGCAGTGAAGGTGTTGAATGATACACAGATGCTGCTGCTTTTCTTCTCGTAGGTTTCGGCTCTTACGACATCCATGGGCTTAGTTGGAGGGGTCTATTCTTACGCCGCGACCTCTACGGCCAACTTACGGCAGGTAGTATGAGAGTAATAAATTTTAATAAAATGTACCTAGGTACAGATCAGGCTATAATTATTTTTATCGGCTGTTATGTCGCATTACTTTCTTGCTTTTCTTACAATCTGAATAAATTATTATAGCTTATCATTTGATTTTTTATTCGGCTATTTCTGTAAATTATTTCTTTGTGACTTTCAAAGTTAACTGTATCTCTGAGAATCAAACACATCAATAACCAAAAAAAAAAAATTTCAGTAAATACAATATATGTATACTTCGCAAAGGTTAAACCAGTTTTTGTAAGTTTTTGTAAGTTTCCCGGGAGAAATACCAATCCTTCGGGAAAAAAAAAATTAATGGGACCACCTCGGGATCATTTTCTATGCAATAGCAGAATAAATCGACGAACATAAACAAAAAAAAGTAAAATAAAAAAAAAAGTTAGTGGATTATGACTCCAAACTTTCATAAATCCACTAACTTTGTCCTCCTAAGAAAGCGAGCTAAAGGTTGGCCTCCGTAAAGATACATTTTAATGAAGTGCTAGTTTTTTGTATCGTCCGTAGTGAATTTGTCTACTTTTTAACCAACTTCGAAAAAGGAGGAGGTTCTATATTCGGCTGTATTTCTTTTTTTTACTTTTTTGATGTACATATGTTCGTCGATTTCTTTCACTATTGTATAGAAAATGATCCCGAGATGGCCCCATTAAAATTTTTTTCCCGCGGTATTAGTATTTATCCCGGAAAACTTAAAAAACAACTTAATACTGTAGAGGAATCACGACTAGCTACAACAATTTTGGTGATATCTTCGCCGATTGTTAATAGATTTTGATGATTCTTTCATTGTTGTATAAAGGTTAATTGACGTCGTTTGAAGTCGGTTTTTAGATTTTATTTTTTTGAATAATCAAGTTATTGCTATACATATATGACAATTTGACACAAGTAGGTATAAAAATTCACAAGAAAATCGATAGCAATCAAGTGCTCCTACTGTTGGAGCTTTTAAAAATATCGAATTCCTGTCCTGAATCGAATTAAAAATAGGTAGTTCAATATTTTTCTACGATCTGTACGTCTAGTATGAGTTTGTAAAAGAACAAAACAGTCAAATATCGAGAACCTGAAAGTTTACTACCACTTACTAGTCAGAGTTGCCAGTCGTGCTGCCAAAATGCAACAAATCAATCAAATCATTCGAAAACTATAATCGATTTCGTATAAAACTATTGAATCGCCGTCATATTACGAAAAGAAGTCCTATCTGTAGCCAGTAATGCCGCTGTAAGTAGCTAAATGTATGGAAAGAGACGTAAACTTTTACAGTTTTCGTCAACAATGCAAAACTCATCCTAAGGTCTCTGCAGTATACTCGACATACTAGCAATAGCAAAATAGCAATACCGCTCCCTAAAGTCCATGATACACTGTGAAATAGGATTCCATTTGCGACACATGCTGCGCAGGTGAGATTGCGAGAATTCTCCACGCGGATATACGAAGAAGCCATATTTAGGGAAGGATTTCCTATGAAAATAGGAATATTTATGTCAAAAACTACCTTTTGAAATATAAGCAGTTGCAACTGCGCACGGTAGAGATATACTTATACCTAGACATTTTATGAAATGGGTAGCTAGTCTCACAATTAGGTGAAAAATTACCTAAAATTCTTCTAATTTTAACGATTTCATGAAAGAATTTATGACCATATTAACGTTTATTGATCGGGTATTTATCGCGTACCTTATGTTTTATTTCCCCTACTACTATTTGTAGTCTCTTTCTCTGAGAGAAAGAGACGGCCTGGAGAGATTTAGGGGAGGCCTACGCCACCGAGGCGACTGCTGCTGATGAGGAAACCGACGAAAGAGATTCGGAATAAAGAAATTAACTAGGTTAAAGTTTAGATTGTAATGTATTGTATGCATGCAAAGGCAGTAGAAAATAAAGGCTTTTTTTATTTTTATTTATCTACTTGACTATTTGTAGTGTGTCGTTATATGAACTTGGACATTCCTACCTATTCATTTCTTGTGTCTGTTCTATTTCTTTTCTGTATTTCATGTATTTACCTGTTTATGTCTGTGCCGTTCTTGGTCAAATAAAATATACCTTTTATCTTTATTCCTGATTCTGAAGACAAATTGAGGGTAGTCGTGGATACTGCCATTAATTCTTGGCTGGTAACTCCGAGAAAATTCAGGTTCCCCGTGACCACGCTCGCTGCAACGCGATTGAATCGTAGGGGAAATAAAAACATAAGTTTAGTTAGTACCTTAGTCTCGGAAATACACGCAAATCGTATGTCACGTACCTCAGACATCGAGGGTATGGTAAGCCAGGGGTGTCAACAGAAACCACGTGAAAGATCAAAGGAGCTCGCTCTTTGACAGCTTTTGTATCTACTCTGTATTAACATAATGTGTAACGTAAACTAATGCATACATAAACGTTTTCTTTTACTGCGAGTGTACAAAAGTTTACCTTAGAATTGAGAAATGAGTTTTACTGCAGAGAAGCGTATCAAAAAGGAATAGAAGAACTTTTTAAGTTGTTTTAAAGTTGTTCGGTGTCTTTTTTCGAATATTGAACTATTTTGTGCTGTAATTGTGTTTCTTGTTTCTTTTGCGAAAGTATATCATGTATGGTACGGAACCATCTGTGTGCAAGTCGACTTGCACTTGGCCGGTTAATTAAAATTACGGGGTCGGAGATGAATTGGAAATGAAAAAGGCTGCTACATGCCGCATTTTCGCTAAAATTATTATAAACTGCTTCGCACGCACTATTTCTAAATAAAAATGTTTTCTGTCCCTAAGATAGGGACAATCTATCTCCTTGCCAAATTTCATTGAGATCCGTTCAGCCGTTTATCATCTATAAACGGCTAATAATCATAATAATAATAATAAAATAAGGGACAGATAGCGAGGCAGACTTTCCTTTTGCTTTTATAAGTAACTATGGAGCAATTGTTTGATCTTATTTCAATTTCACTCAATTTTAAGCCAGAACGTGGCTCCCTCAAAAGTTTAGAAATTATTTTATGAAACTCATTCATGTAGTTGGTTGATGACCCTATTTACCTTAAGGTGCGATGTCGCTTATCCAGCTCGGTGGAGGGGAAGGCGATAAAAAAGGTTCCGACGCGTGAGACGCCTTCGTGTGAAACGCCCTTATTAAATGACTTTAAAAATACTTGGCCTTTGTAAGGTGCCACTGGTTGCTCAGTAAGCGTAATCGTGCATGAAAATAAAGATGTTATTGTTTTTTTTCTACTAACTAAGAATCGCACTATTATTCAATCAAATTACTTACTACACAGATCGGGCTGAAATTTGCATAGATGTAATTCTAGAGATTAACATATAGGTAACATTTTTATCTCGAAAAACGGGTGCGAAATAATATAAGCTTAATTATTAAGAATAAATATACGGGTGGCGCTAGAGTGCGGCATACAGCCGCCTTAAGGTATATGCTACTTTCGATCCCAGAAATACACATACAAAATCGCAGGCATTTTAGAATTTTTTTTTTATGGTATTTTTACACCGGCCATGATTAATCATAAAAGTAGTTAATAATCTATTATTGCACGAGGGTATTCAATAATTAATATGGATTGCTGCGGTTACATAATTAACTAATTATATGATTATCAGCAATCATCTGAGCACACAAGTTTTTGTGAACAGTTTCTTATGGCGATTTTAATTTCAAATAATTGTCAAACCGCAAAAAAGTACAATTCATAATGTTCTATAAGTCGCATAGTATTGATAATTTGGCGCGTTTTAAAAAACTATAAAGCGACTTCAAATCCCCGAAAGTAATTCTTTTCTTCATTTTCATAGTTCGAAAGAACGTATCAGTCGTCCTTAGTTTTATGCCATCCGTCATCTGTCAACTTCTAAATTCATTTTTCAAAGTAGACCTCTTGTTTTACACCCTTTTCCCATGGAAACCATAAGTTACCAGTGAATGTAAAAATATCATGTGATGATGTCTACATATATATGTACGTTTTACGTCGCACATAGCAATCCCTCGAGGATCAATACATACAATACAACCAGATCACCTGGAATAAATATTTATGCCGAGGCGGGAATCGGACCCGCAACCTCCTGCGTCGCAGGCGGACCTTCGCCCGCTGCGCCACAGAGGTCGTCTACTGTTGAATATGAACTGCACAACTGGATGAAATTAGGTATTACAAGTATAATTTTATGTTGTTTGTGGTATAATACTATAGTTAGTACCAGTGTGCACAGTTTGATAACGAAAAAAGTCTTCGAGAGTACGATAGACCTTAATTCTATCTAGCTTACAAATGTACAAAAAAAAATCTGTCAAATGCGACTCGCGCGCCGAGGGTTTCGAACTTTTGTCAATCAAACAAAAACTATACCAGTTAAAGACTTCAACTATTTATAACACAAACATATATAAAGATTGTTATTCTACTGTAGACAACGAAAGACAATGAAAAATCTTCTGCAAGCGATTTTTATTGCGATCAAAATGAAAAATTGTCGTCGCAAAGTTTTTATTAAAATCAGTTTGCTCTTGACCTCCGACTTATCTCTCTGAGTTCAAATAAATAACAGTTCAGTTCTTAAGAACTGATAAACTAAATAAAAATACCAAAAATCCTCGTAATTTTGGAAATAACAAAAACTGGTAACTATTTATTCAAATTGTTTTGCGCTTTAAAAACTGATGTTACCTATTAACGTATAGTCTAACCACCTATCAGTAGTCACATGTCCGTTTACTTCTCGTGACACTACTGCTTGACACTACCAGTAGTGTAATGGGAAAAAAATATCTCCCGCGACTTCCACTACTACCCGGCACTTCCAATAGTGCCACGGGCAAATTAGTTTGTCCACTGCTGACTCCCAAACGAGAGAGATTTTGCTATAATCTCGCTTGGCAGGCAGACTGGTGATCGCAGTAAAGGTGTTTAAAATACTCAGAAATAAGCTGCTGCCCTTCCTCTGGTGGGTTCCCAATGTCGCCTCTTACGACATCCACGGGCTTAGTTGCAGGGGTCGATTCTTACGCGCCGCCACCGCCTCGGTGAGATCGTAGTCTACTATCTACTTTTTAGGGATCCCAAACTCCATCCGACATAAATATAAAATTTCAGAATAATACAATACAAAAAATACAATACAAAATACTTTATTGTACACCAACGAAACAGATTATAATAAAAATAGACATGATAAAAGATATGCACAATGGGCGGCCTTATCGCTTAGAAGCGATCTCTTCCAGAATAATGTAATAAATCAGGTTGATTCTACGCGTTTCTTAGGACTTATGATCGACAGGAGACTTAATTGGAAAATACAAATAGACGAGTTAAGTAAGCGAGTCAGTAGTTCTGCATAGATTGTCGTCGACAGTAAATACAGGTGCTCTATTAACAGCATATCACGGCATGGTAGAGTCAGTGCTGAGATATGGCTTAATATTCTACAAATAAACAGATGGGTAGTTCCACTGCGCTCCAGGAATCATCTTCAAGCTGCAGAAACGGTGCCTGAGAGCAATGTTCAAATAAAAATTAGCGATAGCTTTAGACACTATTCCTAAAGCACAAAATCCTAACACTTCCGTCCCATATTAGAGGTAGCACTTTTATGTCAAGAATAATCCCATCTCTTTCTCTTTCCCCGGCTATCTGAACTGTGTGCAGAAACAGACGACATAATAGTAGATTACAAACACATCCAGCCAAGACAGCACTAATACAGAAAAGTGTTGTTAGTATGGCTCCTAAAATATATCAAAAAATACCTAAACAGTTAAAAGAATTAAATGTCCAACTCTTTAGACAGAAATTGAAAACACTATTAATTTTTAAGTGTTATTTATAATATTGTCGATTTTTTCTAATGATAAATTTTAGTAAATTTTTGCATGCCATGCTCTCTCAAATATTTTTGCATACCGACTACGGTTAAGCATGTTGACTCATTTGTTCACTGATACATTTGTGCTAGCGTAGTTTTCTTCTTTACTTCCTTTAGCGACTGACGGAGAGTGATTCATACCGTAAACATTTTATTGCTCAGTTGCCGTAAAATGGCAACTTTGATTAATTGCTTTCAAACACGATATCTTGGATTTTCCGCCGTTATTTTTCACCTCGGTTTTATTACCTAACACTTTTTAACAGACACCTAAGTAGTTTTTCCGACGTATCCGGTCACTATAATCCAAGACAATATACGTCATCAATCCAAAAAACATTTACCTAAAACAATGGAATGATTTATACCAGTCAGATCACAATTTATGTAAAATCTTTATCTTATAACAAAGAATATTCGTACACCTATAAAAACAAGTTGGAACGAGTATAATTATTTGTTTGAAAAAACTAAAAACCGACTTCCATGACGTCAATCAACCTTTAAACAACAATGAAAGAATCATCAAAATCTATTAACAATTGGCGAAGATATCACCAAAATTGTTGTAGCTAGTCGTGATTCTTCTACACTACAGTATTAAGTAAGTTGTTTTTTAAGTTTTCTGGGATAAATAGTAATCCCTCGGGAATAACAATTATGGGACCACCACGGAATTATTCTCTATACATTAGTGAAAGAATTATCAAAATCGGATAACTATTGGCGGAGATATGTATTAAAATACACACATAAAAAAAACGGCCCCACTTGAGAACCTTTTTTAAAGTCGGTTAAAAATTTACAATTGAAACAGTTGAGCTAACTGCAGATGCGCTGCGTGCATGCACCAGCTCTGCTTCGCCCAGACGGACGCTTTGATAAATTTTTCGTAACCCGGAGAGCCTCGGTACTCCCCAAATCAAGGGTCTCGACTCCAAGGGGAGCAAATGGGTACCTCCTATCTCCAGCTTTTTGATATATTGCGAGCAGGATAGGTAGTGACGTAGATCAAAGTAGCCATGTATGGTGTATAATTTATTAATGTGATATTCAACGTCCTCTATTTCACTAACCTCAATATTTCACTGTTTGATATTTTCAATTGTTTGCTAGATTGAAATCACTTTGACCACGGCCGCACTGCAGGATAGGTAGGCGGCTAGGTTGGCGGCTTACTTCGATGGTAGCTAAACGCGAGGCTTCGAGTTCAAAATCGGAAAACAGAGATCGCGTCGCTACATCCAGTCGATTTGCTAACCGAGACGCTCGCAGTGTCGACCTCAGTGGCGCAGCGGGCGAAGGTCTGCCTGCGACGCAGGAGGTTGCGGGTTCGATTCCCGCCTCGGAACAAACGTTTGTACGATCTGCAGATATTTTTTCCGGGGTTCTGGGTGTTTTCTATGTATAATAAAATAAAAAATATCTATCTATGTAAAATATTGTATTAAGTCATCTAGTACCCATAACACAAGCAATGCTTACATTGCCAATATTGCCATAGGTTTGTTTTCTCATCTAGCATCCAAGCAACCATCCTGCAGTGCGGCCGTATTTGTTACTCGACCAGTAAAATACCTATTCAATGAAACGTCCATACACCTGGGCCATCAGTTAGGTATTTGATTAATACCTGCTTTTAGTAAATGAAGCACAGAGCGCCTGCGGTCCATAGCATTAACATTTGTGGTTCGCTGGAGAATGCAGAGGAATAAACGAACTGGTATTTTGAACTGGTTGGTAACGCTTAATTCACATTAGTTATTAGTATTTTAATGTTTTTTTTTTTGTTTAAATTGATTCCTACTATTTATATGAACTGTGTGTGTAACTATGTGCTGTCTGAAATAAATGTTATTTATTTTATTTATTTAATTATTCCTCACTGGACATCGTCTTCATTCGAATTCTTAAATTCGGCAGAATATTTGGGAAGTTTATGAGAATTTGTAAAGTAGGGTCAAGTTAGATAAATAGTGCGATGAAGCGCGAGGCGGCAAAGTATCACTTTAATAGAGCAAGCATTTATTTATTAACCATCTTTACATCAATATTAATAAAATCATAAATAAGGTTTTTAGACTAGATTGTGATCCAAAACATGATTTGATAACACAGAGCAGTACATATGTGCATAAAATTTTAAAACTATAAAATTAGGTTAATTGGCTTTCTTGATACAATAATAACAAGCATTAAAATAAACCTAAATAAAAGAAGATATTACATGATATTAAGAAACAAATAATCAAATTTCATTACTTCTACCATTCATTAATTTGAACTTTCAGCGCACTCTGGCCACTTTGACTATACAGAGTGGCCAGAGTTATTTTCTTAAACTTGCTTAGGCTACCCACAAATATATCAATATTTTTGTCGAACAATAACAAATCATTAAATAAACGACTTAATCCTACAACAGGATTGTAATGTGAAGTGTTATTTGTGTAAGCGTCTAGGACGAAGGTATTCAAAAATGTTTTTTTTTTTGCCTTGGCTTAATATCAATGCTTGTGAAAGCATTTTTTTTATCTAATTCTAAATCGAACTCGATCAAGCCACACTGGGTTTTATTCTTGTTTTAAATTAAATAACTAATACTTGTGCACTGCTGGACGCAGGCCTCCCCTGAGAAGCGCCTTATCGGCTTTATCACATGGGGGAATAAGAATCACATATTCCCCGCGCTGGGTGGGTTGGGGATCGCAGTTCGGTGGTAAAATAGTTCTGCAGGAGGCGCTTCTGGCCGCCCTGGTGGGAATCCCTTGGTCGCCTCTTACGACACCTGCGCAAAGAGTTGGGGTGGTGCAAATTCTAAGCTGGCACCACACGGCCAATGCTGCACATGCGGCAGGCAAATAATATGTTAAATATGGCCTAAATCTAGAAAAGGGTCATGACCTACAATATTATATTTTTTTGGCGGCTTTATGTCCTCTCGCCTACACCTATCGTTTGTATTATTTTTTTTTGTTTTAGCGATTCAAATACTTTCTGGGCGTAAAATCCGGTTTTTAATGGTGTAGAACCTTTAAAAACCGGATTTTACGCCCCTAATGAGCAAAAACGAGGGTAGCGACATCTAACATCAGGTTAACGCACATTGATAACGAAGAGGAAGCATACACAATACGTTTAGAACAAAGTAAGTCGAGGCGTGCCCTTGTCAAGCACAGGCGGCCATTACGGCCCGACCCTGCTGTGGGGCAAGGCAAAAGATGTAGGTTCATTATACGACCTTTGTGGCGCAGCGGGCGAAGTTCTGCCTGTGTCTGCCCGGAAGTTACAGGTTCTATTCCCGCCTTGGGACAAATGTTTGTACTGGGTATTTTCTATGTATACTTAAAAAAATATCTGTCTAATTACAAAAATATATATTCTCGCTAGTCGAGATGAAAGTTTTATGCAAAGTTTGAGAGCATTTTTTTTTGTTTCGTGCCTTTTAAATCCCTCGCTAGCTCAGTAATTTACTTTAGATCCACTCGCCACGCTCGTGACTCTAGACTGCTTCGCTGGCTCGCATTTAATATCGGCACATTCAAGAAAAAATCGTTTTATCCACTTGTTGAACAAATAACTATTATATTAGTAAAAGAGTTTTTAAAATGGGGACCAGTATTTTCCACTAAATACAAACATAGTATTTCTTCATAGGCTACGAACGTGACCGAGGACTAACTTTCCAAAGAAAACTCTACCATTTCAAACAGTCATGCAAGGAGATAATTTAATTGTTTTAAAAAAACTAAAAACCGACTTCAACGACGTCATTTAACCTTTATACAACAATGAAAGAATTATCAAATCCTATTAACAATTGGCGAAGATCTCAACAAAATTGTTGTAACTGTATGTGTAGCCGCCTAACTAGTCGCGATTCTTCTACAGTATTAGGTTGTTTTTTACGTTTTCCGGGATAAATACTAATCCTTTGGGAATAAAAAAATTATGGGACCACCGCGGTCAATTATTATGTATACATTAGTGAAAGAATCATCAAAATCGGATAACTATTAGCGGAGATATGAATTAACACATTAAAAAAAAACATACAGCCCGAATTGAGAACCTCCTCCTTTTTGGAAGTCGGTTAAAAAGAGAAGACTCCCATAAGTGAATAAGATGTTATTTGGCTTTTATACCGGCATCGCTTATGGATTGGGCTAAAAGGTAAGTAATGCTTTACTAATGACTGAGTGTCGAGATTTTTTCCCCATTCATAAATATACATTAACGACGGGTATTATGCAATGTTGCTTTTAAAAATTTAAGTCAACACTCAAAATAATCTCGATGTTTTTCGTCCTGAAATCTAAGAGCCGAGATTTTTATTTTCAGGGTAAGGTTACATATTGTCTGAGTCATCACAAACAATGATTCATTATAACAGCTGAGAAACTTCCACTGCTGGACATAAGCCTTCCCCAAAGATCACAACAATAACTGGGGCCGAATCGCTTCACAACGGTATTGTCTCAGAATGACACATTTTGACATTTTACCTTTGATAAACTACAGATGGAGGGGCGTGAGTCAAAAGTGTCAAGGTTAAAACCATTCTATCAAGCTTTTCGTGCAAAAGAGGACATGATGTCCTATTAGCCGAATTTCGGCGGTACTAAGGAGGAAATTAAGTCCTCTTAGCCGAATTTGGGCAGTACATGTTAGGCGAGTCATGATGATGATGACATCATCATGACTCGCCTAACATGTACCATCAAACCACTTTCACGAGTTACCTGTATCGAAACCGCAGTGTTGCAAACTAAGTTATCAGGTGCTAGTAACGTGATATCAGGAAGCCGTAAAAAATAACGGTCAGCAAAGGGACTAATCCAGTTAACGTACCAAAATTAAAGGGTCAGTTACATTACATAACAATACACGCAAATAAGTTTTAAGTAGGTTCTCTGTAAACCTGTATAAACCAACTTTGAAAATAAATACTTTTATTTTTTATTTTATCAATATTAAGTCCGTAGACGCATCAGTTCTCTTGTGAAGAGGATAGAAACACACTTCGTGCATCGATGATAAATTAGGCAACTTAGAAACGGTGATCAAAGTGGAATCATTTTGATGACCTTACTATTTTTCGAGAATAGTATGCAGTCCCTCGAATATCTGTAATTCACAAAATACGTCATACTAGATGAAAATTATCGACGAATGTGTTTTAAATACTGGCTAGAACCTCTTCCTCAGTAAGTGGTAGCTGGTAGCCATTTAATATAATGCTGGAAAATTCACACAGCATCATCTAGCTCCAAGCTAAGCAGAACTCTTGATATATTTGAAGTTTTACTTTTTTGTGTGGGACTCACTGTATGATTACCATAACTTTAAACATCAATACGGGAATACCGCCTTATATATATGTATATATATAATTTATATATATATATATATTATATATATATAAATATATTGGAACCGCGTAGCGCCCTCGACGGAACGCGGTTCGTCGGTAAAATCTGCTACAATAATTGCTACGACGTAGCATTTCCGCCACGCTTGCGTAGCCTTCACGTAGCATGTACCGTCAGCAGTTGTGCAGAAAGCATATTTTTCAGTGAATTAAAAGTGAAAAGTTAAACCGGTGGATGGCAATGTGCTAGCTTCTTTTTTCACTTCTTCCATAAAGTGATAAAAAAAATAAGTGAAGATAAAATTTATAAACACTTTATTTCTTATTTGATAATAATTTATCAATAAAAAAATACAACCCCTTTGGTAATTTGGCTTTAAATTTGACTTGTCTTTGAGCTTATTTTATAAGCTAAAAGAAATAAACGTTATTGATTTTTGATGCTTAAACGTTGATCGAAGTTAATTACGTTTCTACAGTTTCCTACTCTACTAAAATCAAATGGATTGAAAATTACGGATTTTTATGCTCTGTCTGTATGTGTGTTGAATTTTAATGCAAAATACCACGCTATAAGAAATATATTACCGCTCATCTTTAAAATTCATTTCCGAAAAAAATATGTATGTTTAGAAATCATAATGGTTTGTAATCACAAAATAATTATACCACCAAAATCTATTTAATTAGAGCGATTTCCGAGCTGTTGGCAGTTTCTGATGACACAACCTAAATTATGATTAGCTATGAACAATATTATTTTACTCAGGTAATGAATGAGTTTAATCATAAATTATTTTAAATTATCGCAACGTAAACACACAGGTGTTCATTTAGTCAAATAAATTCCTTTTATATTAGTTTACGTCCGTATTATTTGCATTGTGCGTTTTCAGGCAACATTAATTAAAATTGTTGAATTGTGTGGCCTGAAACAATATTGTTAAATAAATTAATACATTTATTGGTCGCCTGGCCTTTATATCAGTTGAACTACCTACATAATATTCATATTAAAACATAATAAATATTAATTTGTAACTAAAGCCCAACGCAGTAACAGAAAAAGGAATTCTGAGGCCTTAGGTAGTAAATTGTCACGTTCACTAAAACATTTCCGTTTTTTTACTTTGCAAACTCATAATAAACGTACTGATATTATAAATAACTACATTGTTTTCAACAGTGCTGATATCTCAACTGTTATGTTATATGTATATGTATATGTTAACATGTGTATTTTGAATACCTTTATTTATTAGTTGTTCTCTAGCGAATAACAAACAAGGTTTTATTTATCAACCTGAAAAAGGATTAAAAAGAATTTTGACATACTTGTGAATATGTTATGCTGTTTTGTAAAGTTTTCTAGTCACGTTCGTCGGAAATCGAAAACCCATTAAATAGATGCACATACATCATACTATTTTAAATTCTGACGCATATAAATGATTTTCGATAGAGATATTGTGATTGTGATATTTCTTTTTTAAAATGTGCTCACAAAATGCTAGATTCTTAAATTTTTGAGCTTCTTTACTAAAGAATATTTGAATTGGAATCTTGTCTGTATTTTCTAGCAGAATGTTTCCTAAATTTCCAAAACTAAAATAAATCAAATTCAGGCATGGAATCAATGTCATCAATTCAGTAAGTCATTTTTTTACTGCTTACACCACCACTCTTTATTTATTTATTTGTCTGCATGTACATTTATTTAGCTTAGTTATTTCTAGGTAGCTTATGGTAGTATTTATGTTATTTTTTACATTAATTTTATAAAATAAGATTTTTATAAAAAATATAGCCATTTGAGACCTGATTTCTGAAGGCGTTTGATTTATTCGGGATTTGCCAATTTACGGGGTCATCTAAAAGGCCAAACATAATTTGGTAACAATTAAAAACGAAATATCGCACTTTAAACACTAGCATATAACCCTTTACGTCGTACAAATCAGGTTCGTAGGCTATCTGAATTAATGCGAATCTCATAAAAACAAATCTGCTTCTGCTATAAAACCGCGGTTTTTTCCAAACCTACTTGATAGTTATAATTGGGTTAACATTACAGGCAAAATACTGTTTATCAATCTCCATGAAAGCATGCATTAGTGTTTTTTGCTTATAACTACATCAATGTGTATTGATGTAGTTACAAGCAAAATACCTCAGACATCAACACCATGGGCCCCTCTCAACAGTCACACCCTTCTGGCATTAGACCTAATAAGAGAAGTCTAGGTACGGATGGTTTTAAAATAGCCGGACGTTGGACAGAATTAAGGCACAGTGTATCAATTTTTGTTTATTTTATTGTTGTTGTTATTTTTGATTTTCATGTTTTTTTTTTTATTTTCCGCTTTTTGCATTTCTGTTCGTTATCACTTTATCAGTCATAAAAGTCAAATTCCTATCACGATAAAACTGTTGCCATTCGATATTCGATATTAATTCCAAATCTATTGACAAAAGACAGTCTACAAAATAAATAAATAAATAATGCTGGACAATTCACACAGCATCACCTAGCCCCAAGCTAAACAGAGCTTGTGTTATGAGTTCCTACTAGATACCTGATATTAACACAATACATTACAAATACATTTTTATAATACAAAAAACACCTAAAATACGCGGAACTAATATCTGCAGATTGTGCAAACACTTGTCCCGAGCCGGGAATCAAACCTGCAACCTCCTACAGAGGTCATCGTAAAACAAATGACGGTTTAACTCCAGATTTAATCGATAGCTATATTCTAGAATAATTTTAATCCATTTTCTGAGAGTATCAGTTTCGGGAAAGTAGTCCGAATCCGGCTTTTTTATTGCAAAAGTCGGATAACTACCCTTACCTTAGCCGTGACGTATTCGGACCCTCCTGTCGCCCTTTTGTTGCCCACCTTTATTGTCTTGTAACAGCACGTTCTTTGGTGCTTTATATAGAATGACTATCCATTCTTAGGGCATTCATATTTTACGGTTAAATATAGAAACGCACAAAAGAAGAGGTCCTGGGGTATGCGAGCGCCGATAAAGAAGGGCGTGGAAAAAAAATACAAGCAGTTTACAGCAAAATACGTCTATGAGCGTGTTTTTTTTTTGCGAAATTCAAACATAGGTAGGTATAAATTTTTCTATGGTACAGCCAGTAGGACCACGGGTAACCTAATACAACCAGTGAGACCACGGGTAAAAGAACTGTTGTAACTGTCAAAAACATCAGTGTTCCGTGAACACGATCGCTGCAATGCGATGGAAATAGATAAAGACATAGATATAGGTCTAATACTATGTATTTAACTGATGTTGTTGTATCGTAGTAATATTATAAATGCGAAAATTTGGATGTTGGTTACCTCTTCACACCAAAACTACTGAACTGACCGGGCTTAAATTTTGCGTACAGGTAGTTCTGGGCCTGGAATAAAACATAGCATACTTTTTATCTCATAAATATAAATAATCCATGGGATATAAATAACCTTCAAACGTTTCCATAAAAACAAAGCGTGCAAAGCGGCGGGCAGAAACTAGTGAGTAATAAAATTTCGCCCTTTACGCTAATTTGCCCTAACTCCAATCAAGGTCACATCGCCAACCCCATTCACGTACATTACGCTAACATCTCATCAGGGGCAGTCCAGATACAACTTGCCTAATGAGTTGGAAACATGATCAGCAGGTTCGCAATGTGATTGCGCGAAACTTGCGCGCACGGGGTACTTTAAACTTTGATGGCTGTGAATAGTTTGGGTTGTCCCTCACTTTGTTACTGGTTATGGGTTTTAGCTGCGAACATCTGTTCGGAACCATTTTACAAGTTATTTAGTTTAAGAGCCTGTCAATATAGCATCTGTGTAGTTTGTGTGTAATCAATTCTATTTCCAACGCTGTTATTTTCAAAGTCTAAAACTGCAAAAATCCATGCTAGATTCAACTTAGCCAACATCATTTTATTATCTTAGTTGAAAACAGATGTCCAGAATAAAGACTCTAGTCTTTAGAAGTCGTAAGTCTAAGTAAAAATGGGCAATAGGGAAAACTAAAAGCACGTATTGTAAAGCGTCTCAAATAATTTGAAAAAAAAAATCAACAAATAAAACTCGTTTTCAACGACAACTATTACTTAACACAGAAACAATAATAAAAAGAGATATTCATTCATATTAAAATAGGTAGGCACTTTTCCTCCCAAAACTAGGCTTTATTTCCTTTCTTCTAGGTATACAGGTAGATTTTTAGGACGGGGCAGTAAGGGCAGCTCAACCGGTGAACCTAGAGGACCATCTTCAAATTCTAAAATTTACACTGCTAGCGTATATATAAAATCAAACAAAAAAATCCAAAAAAAGTATCTACAGAGCAAAATCTTTCAACGTTTTATTCATCGCAATCAGACCCGGAAAAGATTCAAGAGCTCGTGTTAACCAATTTTGGAATCCTTTATCTTCAACACTAGATAAAAACATTATTATTTCACCGTGAAAGGACCACCATATACGTGACCAAAATACAGATGCAAGCCACGGCTAAAAACCGTAATACTAAGGTCTTGGCAGCACTGTAAGATAGTAGGTTGGCGGTTAGTGCCACGATTGTAGCGACACTAGCGACACGCCAAGAGAAAACTAACGTGAAAATGTACAGGCTCGGCTACACTGCAAGCGTTTAGCTCAGCTTGTCGCCTGGCGCATCTGATTTCTGTTTTTTGTTTTTACCTCGATGAATTTATTCACGACATTTTGACACCCGTTAGTGCGGCCAGTCAAAAGTATCTCATCTACGCGCCAAGCTACTCGTCAACCTACGTGCAAAGCAGCCCACCATCATACCCGCCTAACCGCTTGCAGTGCGGCCGTGGCCTCACATTCCCGCTGCCATACTAAGTCCAGGTACTTCAAGTATGCCTGAAGAAATGTATGACGCAATAAAACTGGTTTATGGTATAATTTTAGAAGCTTTTACTTGCAACTTGGAAAGCTCAGTTTTTCCTCGAAACTTTAATCCAGCTTTCTTTTGTATGTGCGCATCTGTTCAGTTGCCGGAAATAATTCGCATTAAGGCGCGCTTCACACGGGCGACTGAAAACTTTGTTAAGGTAGTAAATTATCTCACTTGGACTGGTACAATCAACGCGAAATACTCCCGCTGAAACGTTTTAATCTTCCATACAATCATTTTTAGATACATCTTTGAAAATTATTTTTAGGGGTTTTTGTTGTTGACTGTATCATCATTTAATTTTACCACAAAAAGACCATTGTTATATATAATTAATTATAAACGCAGCTAAGTTTAGCTTGTTCGTACATGTGAATTCTAATCTTTTTCAAAAGTCGATATCACTACTGTTAGCAATAATATTTCTTGTTTACGTTTGTCTTAAGAGCAATCTTGTTTAGTATGACATTGGATGCCATGTTTATGCAGATTTGCTTTGCGGTGCCAGGTTATCGTTTGACCTACTTATCTTATTATAAGGTTGACACAAATTATCAGCGCGACACAGCATCGTCCAATACCTATTGCCCTAAGTTCGACCCTTCAGTTGCAAATTGAAAAATAAATGTCAACCCGCTTCAAAATTTAAAAAACTGATTACCACTACTCAGTTTTGATGAAAATAAAAATGCCTGTTTCTTCCCGAACTAGGCTGACGGTTATACTGCTTGTCTCGATCACCATTTCACTTGTCTTTTGTTTTTTCACGAGCTTTAAGCACACGCCTTTATGTGGTGGCACAATAATAAAAATTTATTATCATTATAAAGTGTTAATTCATTAATTTATGGCACAAACAAAAGACGATGCGGTATTTTATGTGAGAATAAGGTAAAAATTGTTAAATTACTTTTCAGAGTCCATAATTTCGATCCCGGGCGAGCTTTAAAAATAGCTTGTTTAACGCATTTTTCGAATTGAATTATCGCTTTTTCGTCTTTATTTAAAGTTGTCAATTTCGCTCGTTGACTTTACAAAAACTACTAAACTAATTACTAAATCTAGGTCAATGCGATTCGGTGCTAATATGTCTGCGTCAACCTTAATAAGCAAACAGTGTCACTGAGTAAACGGATTCGCTGGATGTTGAACCAGACTAAACAATGATAAGGTTTAAAATTAAATGTAGCATAGCAGAAATATCGGCGTTTGAGTACATTTTGCAGGCAAGAGTGGGTTTGAGACTATGTAGCTAAAACCCCCTCAGGTTTTTGTCTATTTTCTGATTTTTACAATTAGTGTCAAATACATATGTATATCAGAGGGAGCCCCTCTCTCTCCAATTTCCAATGCTTTCATTTACCAAAGATCGTAGTAGCCTACGTTCCATAGGATTTTTCAAATACTGAAATTGTCAAACGGGCACTATAGCCAATGAGTTTTTCTCCGAAAAGTCACGACAAGGACTTTAAAAGTGTGGGCGCTTTTTCCAATGAAAAACTAAAACCCCTTGCTTTTTCACGAATACTGGACATTCTTTTCACATGCTTTGAAGTCAACAACGTCACAGATGGACTGGTTTAGTTGTGCATTAGCAAAATTGTGTCAAATCAAACGCAGAGCCATGAAGCAAGAAGTTGAAGTTGTGTACAGTTTCTGTAACACTTCAGAGGCATCGTATTCAAATTGAGAGCTTAAAGCGACGTTGTCATAAAAGCTCGATCAGAATCTCGTCAGCGAGTGATTGATAGGACCCTCTGCGATGCACTGGCAAGCTGCAGCTGGATGAATAAGAACGATATTAGGGTCTCCCTGATAATGTCATCAGCACACACATGTCCACTGTTGAACATGCTTCCCCATACGATGTGGTTTCGCCATAATCACCACGCTTGGCAGGCATATTGGTGATCGCAGTGGAGGTGTTAAAAACACAGAAGGAAGCTGCTACCTTATGGCATACACAGACTGAGTTAGAGGGGTCGATTCTTTAGCTGCGACCGCCACGGTTAACGTCATTCGTTATGGCAAGGTATTGTTGAGTTGCCTACATCTTTCATCGTCATTATTATAAATAAGCCCGTTAACACCCATGGCTAGGCATTGGCCTCTTCTTTTACACGCCAGTTTAACCGGCCCTCTGTGAACCTAACTCAGACTTCTGGTCTTACTTTTACGCTGACATTTGGTTTTGGCTAGGCTACGTAAGAAGGTAAAATATCATGAATTCACCGTCAAATTTTCATAAATTACCTATGGAATGAATATTTTCATTCCTTTACAAAATTATTGTGTACATAAATTTATTTATTTATTGTTCAGTAAGTTATTTTATTTTATTTTCATCTGACGTTAGTAAATTATTTGGTTCAAAAATTTAAATTATTACTAGGATAAAGCCTAGATAATAGCCTCCAATATAGGTATTTGTTTTGTACAACTATAAGGCTTTCGCAGAGCTTTTCTTTCACAATTC